>PVJS01019570.1:0-33572 GCA_004027185.1 Glis glis | reverse complement strand
CCCATGAAAGTAGTATGGGATGTGTATGGCTGTTCAGTTCGGAGCACCCAAGACAATTTAGAGAAAGGCTCCTCTCGGTGTCCTTATGCTGACACCATCTTGTTGTCCTCCTGCTGAGATTGATACTCTTATTAAATGAGTATGTAGAGTAATCTCTTAGCATCATATTCTAGATTCCATAATATGTTTCCTGAACTCTTACACAGTCTCCTAAATGCTCCATCATTTCACAGTTCGGCCTTTCTGCAGTCTATCCAGTGACTGCATCCTGAAGATGTGTGCGTGTGTGTGTGTGTGTGTGTGTGTGTGTGTGGTGCAGGGAACTGAAGCTAGGAACATTATACCTCTGAACTACACCCTCAGCCCTATTATTCATTCATTCATTTATTATTTATTCATTTATTATCATTTATTTTTAAGCAGTGTCTTGCTAAATTGCTGAGTCTCATTAAGCATTGCTGAAACTGGCTTCAAACCAGCAATTCACCTGTCTCAGCCCCGAAATATTAGAATTACAGGCATGCACTACCACACCAGCTATTGAATGCTATTTTTTTAAAAAAACTCTGATCAATCTCTCTTGAGCATAACAATTCCTTCGCTACCCAATAACCTTTTTAGATGCTTTTCTTATATATTTGTGTATTTATTTATTCATTTATTTATGTAGAGTACTAGAGCTTGAACCCCGGGGCACTCTACCACTGACATACACCCTGAGTCCTTTTTATTTTTCATTTTAAAGCAGGGTCTCACTAACCCAAGGCTGATCCCAAACTAGCAATCCTCCTGCCTCAGCCTCCTGAGTAGCTGGCATTATAGGTGCCTTTTTGGATACTTGAAACTCCCATCTGTTTTCTGAATACAAATGACTTTTTCAGCAAAATTGGCCTGGTTATTCAGTTTCTTCCTGCTAAAGTTGTAGTTCCTGGCAATTGCTCTTATAATTCTATCCACTTTTCTTTGTGGGTCTTCCTTTCCCTCTCACCTCTAGATCTATTCCTTCACAGTGTTCATATCTCACTTCTATTATCAGTGATTCTTGGGTACTCTCAATGATACCCAGTGGATATTTTTATAGAATGGTGATAATTACCTTTTAAGACATTTGTCATATATTTTTTATTACTTGCTTTAATGGTTTGGAAATAGAATGCCCCCTTAGCTCTCACAGAAATCTTGTAGCCATGTCAGAAATGGGGCTTGTTTATAATCCCAACATTGGGTATATCCATGGTAATGGATTTATCTGGGTAGTGGCCTGGGCTGGTAGTGTTTATCTGGAGAAGCGGTTCCCTGGGGCTGTGATCTGGAGTATTTAATATATGGTTCCTCCTCTCGATTGCTCTCTTGCTTCTGGCCTCTTTGACGTGAGGGTAGGTCTTTCTCTTTCTTTCCCTCCACTTCCTTCCACCATTGTCCTGAGATACACAGTCCGGGGCCTCACATGGACTGAACCCAAAATTCCCCAAGGAAACCGTGAGTAAATAAATCTTCCTTCCTCTAAATTACATGGTCAGGTCTTTGGATTATAGCAGTGAGAATGTTGCCTAAGACACTTTGTTATTGTCTACCTTTCCACATGAATGTAAGGTGGGGGAGGCTGCAGGAAGAGTGGCCACATCATTTCTCTGCATATCCAACACTTACCTCTTGTGTATGCTCATCTCTATAGTTTTTGAAGAAATGATTAATTCTTTTGTCATTATTCTTTGACAATGACAACTTTAACTGACTCTATTTTCAACATCTTCCAGGTATCTCATGTTGATGAAATCTACATTGAAATGTCAGTGAAATCTAGATACTTGTGATAGTACAGACATACATTAATTTCTAATTCGAAGGAAACTTTACCCCATCTCCCATCTCACCCCATTTGAGTAAAATTTCTGATTGCATGGGGCAGAATCACTCCTTCTAAAAATTAAAAGTGAAAAAATAAAACAATAAAACAAGGATAAATGTATTTACCTTAGGCAAGTTTGTCTGGTTTGCTGCTTTAATAATGTCAGTATTTTGTACAGCTGGAAATTAGAAATTACAATAAACTCAATGAGCCATATTTCTGCTTTCCTCATTGTCTTAGGTAATGTAATGAGTCTTTCTAAATAGAAAATAGAAAAAAAAATTTGAAGAAAAAGAAAAGGCAGGATAATGACAATAAATATAATACGAATATACCATGTATTTTCTGAAAGGTAGTGGAATAATGCAATCAATAATGTATAAATTATTTCTGTATTGATAAAGCAATTATCTTTATTTATACATAATGTAAGTTACATATAACTTGGGTTGCTTACATATCATATGTCAATTTATACTACATGTGTGTGAAAGACAAACCAAGAGGAGACTAAGTCTCCGTCACCTTAGTATATTCACAATCATAAAATAGTCATTCAAAGAGCCACTATAGGAATAAGCATGCATTTATTTTCCCTCTAAAGTTTCAAAAGTACCAGATTCAAGTATAAACACTTATTTTAACTCCAGTGTCAAGAAATCCTACTATAATCAAAGAAATAACCTTTCCAGGAGTACTCAGTCTGCTTTTTGTAATTTAGCAAGCTGGTCTATTATCTTGGTTTTCCATGAACTTAGTTTTCTAAGATTGTGGCTGAATTCTTGTACATACTATCACTTTTGGTTCACATTACAAACTTAATAACATTTATTCATTATATAGAAATATTTGTGAATATAACTTGAAAATTTTCAGAAATTATAGAAACAGTGATTTGTACTCTCTTAGTTTTGATTAGTTTTTAAAGGGAGAAATATTATTAAAAACAATTGGGACTTATTAATATATGCCCACATTTCAACAAGAATTTACCCCATTAGGACAGGTGGTTGGCAAGATGTGGTGGTGTACACTTGTGTGATAGTTAATCTAGGTTGTCAACTTGACCTGATCATGACACACCCAAAATTATGTGATTTTGGGTGTGTAACAGCAGATTAAACAGAAAGCCCTGCCCTGAATGTAGGCAGCAGGATTCTGATAGGTGCGGACTTAGATAAAAGAGGGAGAAGCCACATAGAGTGCGTGTGACTCTTTCCGAGGAAAACGCATCTGCTCTCGCCTGAGATCATCGGCCGCCGGCTTCGCCTTTCTCTGAAGAGCTTCTTGATCTTCTCGGCCTCCAGCTCTTGGAACTGAAACTTCACCATCGTTTCTCCGAAGAGCTTCCTGATCTTCACGTCTTGGACTGGGACTGAATTAGTGGTTGCTCTGATCCTAAGACTCCAGCTCTTAGACCATTCGACCAGCTACTGGTTCCTCTGACTCTCCACATGCAGTCAGAACCTGGGACTACATTGCTTCAAACTGTAAGCCCATCTGATAAATCCCTTTTTTCAAATATACTCATTCTGTGTATTCTGTTAATCTAGAGAACCCTGTCCAATACAACCTGTAATCCCAATACTTGGAACCTGAGACAGGAGGATCACTGGTTCAAGAACAGCCTGATCAAGACTCTCAGCAACCTAGCAAAACCCTGTTTCAAAACAAAATAAAAAATCAGGCTGAGGGTGTAGCTCAGAGGTGGATTGTTCATGGGTTCAATTCCCAGTACAACAGACAAAACAAAAAACCCAGGTGGTTGGTAAAGAACTAATGAAGGAATATGGAATCATTAGAAACTTCAATGAAACCATTTGGAATCTGTTATAAAATCCTGTATCTCTCTATTGTGATGGAATTATTTAGTTAATATGGAAAAATATTTTGATTTTAAACAAGAAAACTGATCTACATAAGGTAAAGCAATTTCCTCAGTGGTACATAATAGTTATCCTACAAACATATGTAACTCTTCAATCTACCTGTCTTCATTCATAATGATAAAGAGAAGTTTATGCTGGCTATAATGGAAAAAGAATTGGTTATACAATTGCTTAGAGAAAGCCTAAGGGATTCACTTTGTACTTGTATGACCTCCTAGAATTCCCTATGGCAGTGATGGGCCACTGACTACAAACTGAATGTAAGTACTTCATGATTTTAATTATAAGGCTGAGAGAAAATTTTATATTTTTGTTTCATCATTTCACCTATAAAAGACAAATTCCTCTTATTTTACATGCATACAAGCTCAACCTCAAAGGCACATGAAAATTAAGAATTCACTATACCAATAAAAATTACGACTTACCTAAAATGGCACATTCTTGTAACCCCAGTACTTGGGAGGCTGAGAAAAGGATCAGAGGTTGGAAGCCTCAGCAATTTAGCCAGACCCTAGCAGCTTAGTGAATCCCTGTTTCCAGGTTTAAAAAAAATTAAAAGGCTGTAGCACAGAGGTAGGATTATTCCCCTTGGTTCAACCCCCATTACTGAAACAAACAAACACCAAAAAGCAATAACAACAACAACAACAAAACTGCTCCCACTTCTCATTAAATGTTTGGAACCAAAAGTGAAAATAAAGCAGGCAGATCATATTTTTACCCATTCCATGAATGCCATTTGACTACATAACCCTGACATAACAATAGGTACATAAGAAGGCAGATACAGAAGTCCTCCACTGGACTTTTCATATGTACAGCCAGGAGAAAAATGGAGAATGTCTACAAAAGGTATTTTACATAGCTCAACCAGTGGATCACCACAGGGAACAATGGCAACTGGAAGAATGACATCAAACCTTGATTTTTGTGGTTTCATCATAAGTTTCTTATTTAAAACTGTAATTTTACAAAGATTTTCCTAATGATCAGAATATTCTCAGAGTTAGTTTTGCAGTAGTGTAAAATATGCCCAAACTGTATCTTTTGGCACAAGACATACCCACTTATTGATCCATTGTTTGAAAACATCCTCCAGCTCACTTTTTGGAAAATATAGGAAAAGTTTCAAATTTAATCCCAGATGGTTTGTTGAGATCAGGACAAATGGAAGATGAAGTTCTCAGTACTGTTACGTCAGGTGCCTTCTGAACGGATTCATCTAGTATTATCCTTGAGTTCATCCAATGGTTGAATTCCACTGGCAGCACCAGAACCTTTGCACCACTACCAGAGATAGAGTGATAACTCAGTTCCAGCAGCAGCAAACTGAAATCATTTCCATAGGCATCCTGGTTAAATGATGTACTTCCTTTCAAAATGGGCTCCCTTCTGTCATTACTCATGCTTATATCCAAGAAGAAATTAACCAAGAAGATAAAATATAACTTGTGTTGGTCAAAGTAAATATATTGCATGATCAGTTAGAGAATGTGGATTGAGAGAGAAGATGAAAAAATGATGTTGTATGCATATATAAGTGTATCATGTTGAATCTTACTAAGATGTGTAACTATTGCTCCAATAAAATTCTAAAAAAATGAAAGGTAAATTACTTTGTTTTACATTAGTGTGTTTAATTTCTCTTTTATGATTAAGGGCTTTCACCTAGCTTGGTGTTGATGACCTGCATCATCAACATAGCAGTCACCTGTGTCATATAAGAGCATTTTTAGCCATGACAAGAACAGTAGAATGTGAGAGATGACTATGTCTGCAGGAGTTATCAAAAGGATGATACAGAATTAGGGGTATAGCTGATTAGTATTCTTAGATATCACGGATCAAGGGATGTAGGGCCCCCCACCTGGTGCCATGAAAGGGCCTGGTGAACTAGCAAAGGCCTGCTCTAGAGTACCGGGCCTCTCCCACGTGGCAGTAATTCAGCATATTAATGGCAAAGATGACGCTGGCGGACCCCTCAGAGGGAGGTCCCACAGATAGCCCCACCTAGCCTCAGGAGAGCTATGATAGGCAGTTACCTCCTTCCGTGCTCACAGACGACAGGTGCCTCTACCTATGATAGGTTACAGGGGGTGTGGTGTCACACCCTACTGCTTGAGAGTTTCCTGTATTGCCTCTACTATAAAGGAGGGATTTGGCTTTCTAATAAACGAGATTGTGCCAGACATGTCTCCCGGTCCGAGGTATGTGTTTTTTTCAGGCCGTCGGCATGTGCTCCCCCCCCCCATCAGCATCGCATCACTCTAGGGCTGGCCCCGGGAGCCTGGTGCCCCGACAAAGGGATTTGTTTTGTAAAAACATTTTTTTGTAATACTGGGAATTAAACCCAGGGGCATTCTACCTCTGGGCTACATGCTCAGCCTTTTTTTAAAATTTAATTTTATTTTGAAATAGGACCTCACAGAGTTGTTGACATTCTTGCTAAATTTCCGAGGTTGGCATTGAACCTGGGATTCTCCTGTCTTAGCTTCCCAAGTACTGGGAATACAAGAATGTACCACTACATCCATCTTAAAATCTTCAATGAATGTAATTTACCTACATAAAATTCACTGATTTAAAGTATACAATTCATATATAAAATTATCAATGCCAGTCTCAGTATCATGTATTAGGAAGGGGAGGGAGCTGGGGGAAGGCTCACCAAGTGGTGTGTTCATGTATGTCCCTATCACTCTGAACTTCATTATGATGTGAGACCATAATGTATCAATAAATCTTCATTTTAAAAAATGGCTGGGTATGTAGCTTAGAGGTAGAACATTCTGGGTTCAATCCCCAGTAACACAAATAAATAAATAAATAAATAAATAAATAAAGTAGACAGAAAATGGAATCTGATCACTTGTGACAACATGGCTAAAATGAGAGATCATTATTTAAAGTGAAATAAGTCAGGCACAGAAAGATAAAGATTCCATGATCTCAGTCTTATCCAGACTCTAAAAGCATTGCTATGTTAGAAGTTGATGGTAGAGTGGTGGTTTCCAGTTAGCAGGGAAAGTGGCAGGGAGAGTTGGGGAAAGAATGATCAGTGGATACTAATTTATAGTTAAATAGGAGCCAGAAATTACAGCATGCATTCCATAGTAGGGTGACTTCAACTATTATGTACTGTACATTTCAAAACCTAGAAGGAAGGATATTGAAAGTTTTAACCACAAAGAAATGATAAATACTGCAGATAATAAATATGTTTAACCTAAACATTACACAATGTATACATGCTTATACTACCTATCTCACTAATTTGTGTGGAGAGAGGTGGGTAGCACAGTGGGATTCTGAAGGAAACACATCAAGTGCTATGTGCGTATATGTCATATAATTTTGAAACTCTGAGATGTATACTTACCATGAATCAATGAAAGTATAAAACAGTTACATGGTAAAAAGCAGTGTATAATTCAATGTTTCATAATTACTCATAGAATTATGTAACCAACATGATTATTGAATTTCAAACATTTCATTTCTCCAATAAGAAATTCTATCCACTTAGGACATATGTAAGTGGCTAACTAGAGGTGCTTGGCATGCTTCACTCCACAAATGAAGACCAAACCAAGTCATAACAGTAGGTAACTCCATGACATATTTCAGGCTGAGTGCCAGAGTACAGTGAGGATGTAGCAGAGACATTGCAGAACATAGAGATACACTATGGCCTTATAAAGTATGTAGCTAAGCACACACATTTACCTCATTCTAACTTTCAAGACCAGTCCTGAACCAAGATGCACTTCACTTGGTGGGAAAGGGTGAGCAGGAGGTCCCTGACAGTTCCCACTCAGGCCATCAACATCTGAGGCATGTGATGCTGGAGAATCCTACAGTTCTCATAGGCTCTGATTTTATTTTGTGGACCTGATAGGTTACCCTACTGAAGAATTGCCCTGGAGAAACAGCCCAGCCACACTGTGCCTTCCCCTACTCAGCGTCCTGCTGCACAACCCCCATCCTGACACTCCACCCACTCGGGGCCTAGTTAAGTAGATGAGCAATTTCCCCAGAAGCTCAGCTTACTTACACCTGAAAACTGGCCATGTGGCACTCCCCACACACTAAAGGCCATGGGAACCAACTGGATAGAACCCCTTAATGACCCAGCCTGCAGAAGCCTCCAGTAATAAATTGAGTGTACCAAGCCACCCAACTCCTGCTCATGAATCAGCTGAGTATTACCTCCCTCTCACCTGGTTATATCACACTCAGAGCTCCCAGCAACCTGCTGCACTTAAGATAGCTGTATCCCCACTGGCAATGCAGTCCCCAAATCTCCTATAGCATAGGCCACTGAGATACCCAGAGATATCACCTACATTTATTACACTTGAAAAGCTACATCGACAGTACTCTATAGTGTACCTGGAACCAAAACTAATGCAGCCTATACAACCAACATTCTGACATACTTGCCAGGAAGAAGTCTTTTACTACAAAAGCCATCCTATACAATTGGTAGAGGCATATGACCTGCCATATGCTCAAAATACCATGTAGTGATGCAAAAATCATGAAAAAAATAACCAGCATACCACAATAATTCCAAAGGGACACAAAGGAACTTTCTAGGAACAGATATAAAAAGAAATTGATGAATTGACTGAAAAAGTCCAAAATAATAATTTTAAGGAAACATATTGATATACAAGACAATATTTGCAGGCAATTTATGAAATTAGAAAGAAAATTCATGATATGAATGACAAATTCAGCAAAGAGATAGATATCATAAAAGAAGAACCAAATATAATTCTTGGAGCTCAAGAACTCCATAAATAAAGATGAAATATGATGGAGAGTTGTGACCACAGAATAAGTGAGGGAGAAGAAAGAATCCCTGGACATGGAGACAGGTTGCTTGTAGTAACCGAGTCAGACCAAATCCAAACAAACAAAAAAATTTAAAATGAACTAAGAAAGGCTTTGAGACTTTCTTTAAGACTATGAAGATGCTGTTCAAATTCTCAAAGGACCCCTAATGCACTTGATCTAAAAGAATCTCTTCAAGGCATATTATCGTCAAACTATCAAAAGCCAAAAACAAAGAAATAAATCATAATAACAGCAGAAGAAAAGCATCAAGGCACAAAATAAGCACTATTAGAATAATAGTAGATCTCACATAATAACTATATAGTTACTTTACTTTATAGAAAGTTGTGTATCTTTTGAATAAATGTTTCTTTTTCCTTTTTGTGTGTGTATTTCCTTAGGACAATTCCTAGAGGTTTTAAATAGTTGTTTTTTTTTAATTTATTACATTTATTGGTGCATCATAGTTATACATTTTGATAAGTGTCAGGGTATCTGCTGGGGCCAAAGGCGAAGCCAAAGTTTCTTTGGCTGTTTGACAAAGTCACAGCAGAAGGAGGTTTGTCACAGAGCTGACATCCTCTAATGGTGGCTAGCCTGTTGGTGGCCTTACTATTAATGTTAATAATTGTAGGATTGGTGACGGGAATTGTAGGACTTATGCAAAAACTCAATTTACACAGAATGACTCTAATACAGGCAATATGAAGGAAAACTATTGTTCCCAGTATAGAAATAATTTGTAGGAAAAGGGAGTTAAACCAGATAATAAATACTGCCTGCCAATCTATAAAATATTAGCTAGTGCTCAGAACAAGGAGGAACATAAACAATGACGTGCTGTACCAACAATTATGGCTTCTGGGAGGCCTGCCTACTGGATAGGTAGGAGGCTCTGGTTTCCCCCTTGAGGAAAAGAAGCAAGCTAGTACTATTAGCCTATAACTGATCCTCCTCTAAGTAACACAGGTGCTTACCTTCAAGGCGAATGGTGGCTCTGGATAAAGGGGCAAAAGGGTATTAGTTAGAGACACAAACTTTATGACAAGGCTTGCTAGAAACCCTACATTTTGTGCTTCTTCCACTTCATCTAAGATTAACCAATTACAGGCATTGCTCACTTATTATAAATGATGGATAGATAATACCAAAGTCAGAGAAATAAAAGAGTTCCTTAAAAAGAATATGAAAGGTCATCGAAAGAAACAGAAAAACTTAAAGCTCAACTAAAGAAAGAATAAAGTATAGAATATAAGCATAAATGACATTAAAATAGAATACAGTTTAAGTCTAGGTGTAAGGTCTAGTTAACCATATTATTCATAGCTTTTAACCTTTAGCATAAGTATAGTTAAAGTCTACATAGGAAAGATATAAATAAAAATAGTTTAGTAGCAGACATACTTAGCCACAATGACATTTATTATTAGACAGCATAATATATGTAGCCATGTAATATAAAAAAAGTTAAGACATATAAAAATATAAAAGGCAGTAGTCAAAAGCCTTTAGGTAAGGTCATGTCTGTCACCTGATAACCGCAGCGTGATATTTCCGAGAACAATGCAAATGATTAAAAGAGCTAAGTTGACATTGTGGGAAGAAACGCAAGTTTGCATGGAACCTGAGTAATTGGTGGGGAACATGTTGTGACCATCTGAACAATGGGTTGTTAATAACTGTGGGTAAATAACTGCACTGTAAAGAGTTCTATGATGTACTAAGTAAAAAAATATTTTCATGATGTACTAAGCAGAAAATTGTTAGCGTTAAGACTTCATGATGTAAAAATGTTATAAAAAATAAAGTCTGATGCTCGCTGGGCAGAGACAGTGCCTGCAGCTTCACCTAACTGCTGAGCCTCCTGTCTCTCATTCCCTCACCAACCCTACACCTCCTTCAGGGATTCCCCTGGACCAGCTAAGGCTGGACCCCAGCAGGTATCAGAAGCATACATGCACACATTGCTCATTTAGCCCTCCCACAAGTCCCACCCTATTCCCTCCCACTTCCCTCCTTTCCGTGCTCAGCATAGTGATTGACTCTGATAAGTTTGTGTGTACACATCATGTGCATTAGTGTATTTCCCTCTACCCCCCTCCTGTTTCCCTCAGTTAGGTTGCCTTCTTTGCTCAACTAAAGTTTTCTCCTCTGTCTGGGGTTTCCTTCTAAGTTATATTCTCCCTAGCTTCCACATATTAGGGAGACCACCTGACTTTTCACTTTTTGTGACTGACTAAGCTCACTTAGCATAATGTTCTTCAGCGCCCTCCATTTCCCTGCAAATGATGTAATTTTGTTCTTCTTTATGGCTGCATAAAATTCCAATGTGTACATATCTCTTAGTTTTGTGATCCATTCATCTTTTGATGGACTCCTTGGCTGGTTGCAAAGTTTGGCAATTATGAATTGTGCAGCTATAAACATAGATACACTTGCATTAGTCTGGTAGTTGGGTTTCAGTTCTTTTGGGTAGATGCCTAAAAGTGGTATTGCTGGGTCATATGGTAGGTTCATTCCCATTCTTCTGAGGATCCTCCACACTGTTTTCCAAAGTGGTTGCACTAATTTGCAATTCTACCAACAGTGTATTAGAGTTCCTACTTCTCCACATCCTTGCCAGCATTTGTTGTTATTTGTGTTTTTAATGATTGACATCCTAATTGGGGTGAGGTGAAATCTCAGGGTAGTTTTGATTTGCATCTCTCTGATGGCTAATGATGCTGAGCAGTTTTTCATACATTTATGGGCCATTTGTATTTCTTCCTCTCTGAAGTGCCTATTTAATTCACTTGCCCATTTTTTGATTGGGTTATTTGTTTTTTTAGTGGTGATTTTTTTAAGTTCTCTGTATATTCTAGATACAAGTCCTCTATCAGAGGAGTAGCTGGCAAAAATCTTCTCCCATTCTGTCGGCTCTCTGTTGAGGTTCTTGATTGTTTCCTTTGCTGCACAAAAGTTCTTCAGTTTAATACAATCCCACGTATTGATCCTCATTTTAGATTCCTGTGCCTTTGGGGTCTTGTTGAGGAAGTCTTTACCTGTGCCTATGTGTTGAAGTGTTAGACCTATGCCATCTTCAAGTAGCTGCACAGTCTCTGGTCTGATTTCTAGGTCTTTGATTCATCTTGAACTGACTCTTGTATAAGGCGAGAAAGTGGGGTTTATTTCTATTTTTCTGCATATGGTTAGCCAGTTTTGCCAGCACCATTTGTTGAAGAGGCTATTTTTATTCCAGTGGATGTTTTTAGCCCCTTTGTCAAAAATCAATTGATTGTAGGTGTGTGGGTTTGTTTTGGAGTCTTCTATTCTGCTCCATTGGTCTATGTGTCTGCTTTTGTGCCAATACCATGCTGTTTTTATCACTATGGCTTTGTAGTATAATTTGAAGTCAGGTATTATGATGCCTCATGCATGGTTCTTGTTGATGAAAACTACTTTGGACATTCTGGGTTTTTTGTTGTTCCAAATGAATTTAAGGACAGATTATTCTATGTCAGTGAAGAATGACTGGCTATTTAATGGGTATTGCATAGAATCTGTAGAGCACTTTTGGAAGAATGGCCATTTTGATGATATTTATTCTGCCTACCCAAGAGCATGGAAGATCTTTCCATTTTCTAAGATATTTTTCAATTTCTTTTTTCAATGTTTTATAGTTTTCCTTGTAGAGGTCTTTTACCTGCTTGGTTAGGTTTATTCCCAAGTATTCTATTGTTTTGGGGGATATCATAAGTGGAAATGTCTTCTGGATTTGTTTTTCAGTGGATTTATGGTTGGCATACAGAAAAGCTTCTGATTATTTAATATTGATTTTGTATCCAGACACTTTGCTGAATTTGTTGATCAGTTCTATGAGCCTTTTAGTTGAGTTTGTTGGATCTTCTAAGTATAATATCATGTCATCTGCAAATAGAGATAGTTTCAGTTCCTCTTTTCCTATTTGTACTCCTTTTATTTCCTTCTCTTGTTTATTGCTCTGCCTAGAGTCTCAAATACTATATTGAAAAGGAGTGGTGACGGCAGACATCCTTGTTTTGTTTCTGTTTTTAAGGGGAACTCTTGAAGTTTTCCCCATTCAGTATGATGTTGGCTGGGGGCCTATTGTATATTGCCTTTATGATGTTGAGGTATGTTCCTTATATTCCAATTCTTTGAAGTGTTCTTATCATGAATGGGTGTTGGATTTTGTCAAATGCTTTTTCAGCATCTATTGAAATGATCATGTGATTTTTGTCTTTAATTCTGCTTATGTGGTAGATTACATGGATTGTTTTTCGTATGTTGAACCAGCCTTGCATCTCTGGGCTGAACCCGACTTGGTCATAATGTATGATTTTTGTGATGTGGTTTTGAATGCGCATTGCTAGTATTTTGTTTAGAAGTTTCGTATCTAAGTTCATCAATGATATAGGTCTGTAGTTTTCTTTTCTTGAGCTGTCTTTATTTGGTTTTGGTATTAGTGTTATGTTGGCTTCATAGAATGTGTTTGGGAGAGTCCCGTTTCTTTCTATTTCATGGAATAGATTGAGGAATATTGGGATTAGTTCTTCTGTAAAGGTTTTATAAAATTCACTTGGGAAACCATCTGGACCTGGACTTTTCTTTGATGGTAGGCTCTTTATTGCTGCTTCAATCTCTTTAATTGCTATTGGTCGATTTAAATTTTCTATATCTTCTTGATTCAACTTACGAAGATTGTACGTGTCTATAAATTTGTCAATTTCTTCTTGGTTTTCCATTTTCTTGGAGTATAATTTTACAAAGTAGTTTCTGATTATCCTCTGAATTTCCGTGCTGTCAGTGGTAATATCACCTTTTTCATCTCTTATTTTAGTAATTCGGGTTGATTCTTTATTTTGGTTAGGTTGGCTTGTGGTTTATCTATCTTATTTTTTCAAGGAACCAACTTTTGGTTTTGTTGATTTTTTTGTATTGTTTTTTATTCTCTACTTTGTTGATTTCTGCTCTGATTTTAATAATTTCCTGTCTTCTACTAGCTTTGGGGTTAGACTGTTCCTATTTTTCAAGGGCTTTGAGGTGTGTCATTAGGTTATTTATTTGGTGATTTTCTGTTCTTCATATGTGGGCACTCAGTGCTATGAATTTTCCTCTTAATACTGCCTCAGGGTGTCCCAGAGATTTTGATATGTTGTGTCTCTGTTTTCATTTCTTTCTAGGAATTTCTTAATTTCTCCCCTTATTTCTTCTCTGACCCATTCCTCATTCAGCAGTGTGGTATTCAGTCTCCACGTGTTTATGAGGTTTCTCTGGGTCTTCTTATAGTTGATTTCTAGTTTCATTCCATTATGGTCTGAAAAGACAGGGGATTATGTCACATTTTTTTGAACTTGCTAGTACTCACTTTGTGGCCTAGGATATGGTCTATTTTAGAGAAGGTTCCATGAGCAGCTGAAAAAAATGTGAATTCAGCTGTAGTCGGGTGGAATATTCTCTATGTGTCTAGTAGGTCAATTGGTGTATGGCGTTCCTTAGGTCTGAGGCATCTTTACTGATCTTTTGTCTTGAAGATTGATCTAGTGGTGTGAGAGGTGTGTTGAAGTCTCCCAATATTATTGTATTGGGATCTATGTGTGATTTAATGTTGCAAAGAGTTTCTTTTATGAAAGTGGTTGCACCTATGTTTGGGGCATAAATGTTGGCTATTGCTATATTCTCTTGCTGGATTGCTCCTTTAACCAGTAAGAAATGACCTTCTTTGTCTCTTCTGTTAAGTTTAGGTTTGAAGTCTAATTTGTCTGATATCATAATTGCTACTCTTGCTTGTTTTCAAGTTCTGTTAGCGTGGATTACCTTGCTCCATCCCTTCACCTTTAGTTTGTGCATATCTTTACTTATAAGGTGTATTTCTTGCTGGCAGTATATAGATGGACTGTGATTTTTAATCCATTTTGCCACTTTATGTCTTTTGATTGGGGAGTTGAGGCCATTTATATTCAGGGTGATTATTGAGAGATGGGTTTTATTCCTAATATTTGAGATTTAATTTCTGTTTGAGGTAGTGTTTTTCTTTGCCTAGTTGTTTGTTTGATGGAAATCACTATTTCTCTGGTTCTGGCATTTCCTTATTATTTCTTCTTTGTAATTAATCTCTTTAAGCATTTTCTCTAGTGCTGGTTTGGAAGACATAAAGTCTTTCAGCTTCTTTTTGTCATGGAAGGTTTTTATTTCTCCATCAAATTTGATAGATATCTTTGCTGGGTAGATAAATCTTGGCTGGAATTTGTTTTCTTTCAGAGTTTGGAATATGTCACTCCAGGCCCTCCTGGTTTTCATGACTTGGTTTGGAAGTTCGGGAGTGATTCTTATTGGTTTGCTTCTGAATGTTACTTGCTTTTTACTTTCACTGCCTTTAAGATTCTCTCCTTGGCCTCTACATTAGTCAGTTTGATTATTATGTGGTGTGGTGAACCTCTTCTCTGATCCTGTCTATTGGGGTTTCTATATGTTTCCTGTACCTGTGTGTCAACCTCTCTTTCTATGTTTGGAAAATTTTCTAATATTAGTTCTCTGAATAGATTATTATTTCCTTTAGTTTCAGCTTCTAATCCCTCTTCTGTGCCTATTATTCTTAGGTTTTCTCTTTTAACACTGGCTGAGATCTCTTCAATGTCCAAATCATGCTGTCGAATTGTTTTTTTCTAATTTATATACTATGTGTTCATTTTTGGAGAGGTCATCTTCTAAGAGTGAGATTCTGTTTTCCATGTGGTATAGTCTATTGTGGATCATCTGTATTGATGCCCTCATTTCAATTATTGCATCCTTCACTTCCTTCAGAGCTTCTTTTTGAGTCCTGTTCAGGGTGTCAGATTCTTTGCTTATTTGATCCTTCATTTCTTTCAATCTCTCTCTGAATTCTTTTCAGAAACCCTGTATTATTTCCTCTATTGTAGTTCTGAATTGTCCTTCTGACAATCTTTGCACTTCTGAGTTGGCGGGTTCTGTTGTGGGATTGTGGGGGCTCATTGTTTCTTTGCTATTTCTTCCTTTTCATGATTTCAGGTTTCTTATGTTTATACCTTTGTTGCTTTTGTTAGCTCTCTCTCTCTCACTCACTCTGTAGGTATCCTATGTCTAATCCCTCTCCCTTTATAGTTTCTTATTTTGGAGGTAGATAGTTACTACTAGGTGAGCCTTAAAGGTGAATATCCTTTACTGAATGGTTATTCTCACTTGCTCCATATAATGTCCATTTGCAGGCCCAATTCTTGGTCTCCTTCATGATTGGGACCTCTGCCTCATGTCTTTCTGTGCAGGCCACCAGTGCTGCTATTGCCCCTCTCCCTGTAAATGTGGATCTCCACATTCTCCACTTGGGCTGTCCCTATGTCTCTGTCTGTCTACACCTATGGCAGGTGTCACCAGCAGAGGGCCCCAGGCTTGTGTCTCTCTTTGCCTACAGAAGCAGCAGGTGTCACTTTTCCCCAATTCTATGCAAACACAGAACTCCACGTTTTCCACAGAGAGGGCTGGTTTGGTCAAATATTCCCCAGGTACCATAGCTGTATGTCCTGTGGCGATCCCCAGGGACTCTATAAGGGCACTGCAACCCATGGGCTGCAAGTCTGTCCCACCCAAATGTCACCAGGGACTGTGTTTATCCACATGTCTACCATGACCCATAGCAGATCACACTCCCACCTCCACTGGGGCAATCTGCACAGTCTCAGACCCTGCAAGTCCCTGTGGCCGTGCTGGATGGTCTCCCCCTGGGGCAACTCATTGACTTATGGTCTCTTTGAGCACTGCTCTTAATCTCTGGGGAAAGGAGTGGACTCAGCCACTGCCGCAAGTTCTGATCAGGCCTCCGGGCCCTGGGGACTCTGCCGAGTGTGTATCGAACTGCTCGCTTTTGTTGCTGATGCTCTGCAGTGCTGGTTTTAGAAGAGCTCCCTGGCTTCCTTTTTGGTGGCCTGTCGAAGCCGCAATGCCAGTAGCCACTGGCTCGGTCTGATGAAGATGGCACTGCTGCTGCTTCTGCCCATGCAGCTGTTTGGGTCTGTGTCATGCTTGGAGCGAGTCATTGCTCACCTTCACTGCTGCTCTTCTGCTGCTGCTGGATTCACAGCAGGTCACTGGCATCTCCATTGGTCTTGTGGGGGAGCCACAATGCTGGTAGCTGCCAGTAAAGTCCTGCCAAGATGGCGCTGCTTCAGCTGCTGTCGCCGCCACCGTTTGGTCTCTTGAGTGCGGAGGAGCTGCTGCTTGCTTTCGTCTCTGCTGATCTGCAGTTGAACTCACAATAGCTCTCTGGCTTCTCTACAGGCGGCGTGTGGAAGCCGCAATGCCAGTAGCGGCCGGCGTGGTCCAGCCAAGATGGCGCTGCCGCTGTCCCTTAGATAAGGTGCTTGGAGCTTTTTACTTTCCTCTGTTTTGTCTTCTGGCTTTGATTTTGTCGTGTTTCAAGTTTTTCGTTGTTTACTTCGAGTTTTTGTTGCTTTTCTCCTGTCTAGAAGTTGTTTTCACAGTGCTTGGGATCCAAGTTTCAGAGAGATTGTAGCATGATATCTCCCTTGGTCGCCATCTTGGATCCCCCTAAAGAGTTGTTTTAAAAATATTTTTTTTCTATTTTTCCCTTTTTCACTTGAGAGTTGCTTCATGGAAATTCCCATGGTAACATACAAGAAAGACATGGTACAAAGTTTTCTTTAAAAAATCT
Organism: Glis glis; assembly: GCA_004027185.1. Taxonomy (NCBI): domain Eukaryota; kingdom Metazoa; phylum Chordata; class Mammalia; order Rodentia; family Gliridae; genus Glis; species Glis glis. Next base: position 16,306 of record PVJS01019570.1, on the reverse strand, counting down.
CTACCTTCTAAATATATTTCAGAAAATGAACAATCAAGGAGTTAAAAGTCAGTTTTTATAAATCATAGACCTGAAGTTTCAAAAATTAAGACAGTGAAAAACAAGGAAAAAATATATGGTTGATACTAAAGTCTTGTGCTTTTTGTTGTTGTTGTGTGAATTGCCTAGTAGGATGTAGAATGATGCAAAAACATAATTCCACGTTAGCATAGATGGGGAATGAGGAAATGGAAGTGACTGTCTAATTGGCATAAAATTTATCTTCAGGTTGACAAAAATGCTTTGGACCTAGTTTTGGTGATAGTTGCACAGTATTGTGAATATGTAAAATACCAGTGAGCTCTATTCTTTTATATACTTCAAATGATGAATTTTATGTTATATGAATTTCATTTAAATTATCAAAAGCATATGACTAGATATTTAGCACAAATTGTCAGTCCCAGGTTCATTCCAAAAATTCAAACCCTACAAATTTTAAATAGGAAATGTTATTGTTTTTAACATTGGCATTTGAAACACATTACATTTTTAAGATACCTGAGGTAATTTATATATAGAAAAAAATAATTATGGAACATTTTCTGTCCATATAATAAGGATTACACATCATTCATACTTAAACTTTGCTATATACATCAACACTTGCTTTATTTATTTTCAGATTGAACTTTGATAAAAGGTGAATATGCCACACAACTACTTGAAGAAAGCTTACATACTTTTTCTGAACCTTTCAGATGTAGTCTTTCTACTCATTCTCCTCTTGCCCCTAATAATTACCTCTTTCAAACAGAAACTCCAGGGAAAAAGTTCATGACAAAATAAAACAAAGGCTACTTAGAAATAAACTGGCAAAGAAAACTGGAATAGCAATACCAAAATACACAGACTGAATAACACATTTTTGAATGAGGACTAGATCATAAAGGAAATAAGGGAAGAAATTAGAGACTATCTAGAATCACACAAAACTGGAGACACAATGTACCAAACTCTTCTGGGTACCTGGAAGACAGTCATAAGAAAATTTATAGCACTCTACAATCCACCCTACACACACACACTCACACACACACGACAAAAAAACCAGAAAGACTCCAAATAAACAACCTAGTGACTCATCTCAATGCCCTAGAAAAACAGAAACAAATCAACCACAAACCCAATAGAAGACAGGAAATAATTAAAATTAGAGTAGAAATAAATGAAATAGAGAATAAAAACAATACAACAATCAAATAAAATTTTTTTTTGAAAAAATAAACAAAATCAACAAAACTTTAGCCAATTTAATCAAAAAAGATTAATAATCCAAATAAATAGAATAAGAGATGAAAAGGGAAATATCACCACAGACACCACAAGAATTCAAATGATCATCTAGAGCTTCTTTGAAATTTATACTTCAAAATTTGAAAAACTTAAAAGACATGGGAAAATTTCTAGACTCTTACATTTCTAAATTGAACCAAAAGGATGTAGAAGACCTTAACAGACCAATATCAAATAGTGAGATTGAAGCCTTCCCAGTAAGACAAGCCCAGGTCCTGATGGATTCTCATCTGAATTCTACAAGACTTTCATGGAAGAACTAAACCCTATATTTCTAAAATTATTTCATGAAATAGAGATGGAATACTTTCTATCTTGTTCTCCAAAGACAGTATCATCCTGATACCCAAGAAAAATAAATATTTCTCAATGACGGACAATTACAGCCCAATTTCCTTACTGAATATAAATGCAAAAATTCTTAATATGATACTAGCAACTTGAATACAAAAAACACATTATGAAAATCATCCACCATGACCAAGTAGGGTTTATTCCAGGTATTCAAGGATGGTTCAACATATGCAAGTCAATAAATGTAATTCATCACATAAACAGAATGAAGGACAAAAACCACATGATCCTCTCAATAGATGCAGAAAAAGCATTTGACAAAATTCATCACCCTTTTATGCTAAAAACACTGAAGAAACTAGACATAGAATGAAATTATCTCAATATCATAAAGGCAATTTATGATAAATTCAAAACCAATATCATAGTTTGTGGAGGAAAACTAAAAGATTTCCCATTAAAATCAGGAACAAGGCAAGGATGTCCACTATCACCACTGCTATTCAACATACTACAATGAATTCTAGGTAGAGAAATAAGACAAGAGAAGAAAATTAAAGGGATACAAATAGGGAAAGAAGAAGTGAAATTATCTCTATTTGCTGATAACATGATCTTATTCATGGGAGACCCAATAAAATAAACTAAAAGTTGGCTAGAGCTGATAAGAAAACTCAACAGAACAGCTGACTTCAAAATCATCTTGCAAAAATCAATAGCCTTTCTATACACCAATCATCAATCCACTGAAAAGGAAATACAAGAAAAAAATCCCATTAATACAGTTCCAAAAAGAATAAAATACCTAGGTATACCTCTAACCAAGGAAGTGAGAGAACTCTATGATGAAAACTAAAATGGAAAGGCTTCCCATATTCTGGATAGGCAGAGGAAATAGTATCAAAATGGCTAAATTACCAAAAGCAATATACAGTTTCAATGCAATCCCCATTAAAATATCAACATCATTCTTCACTAAAATAGAAAAAACACTCCTAAAATTCATATGGGAAAACAAAAAAACCCAGAATAGTCAAAGCAATTCTTATCAAGAAAAACCATGTTGGAAGCATCAAACTATCAACTCTAAACTATCCTACAAAGGTATAGTAATAAACACTGCATGGTATTGTCACAAAAACAGACACATAGATCAATGGAAGAGAATACAAGATATAGAAAAAAATCCTCACAACTCTAGCAAATGGATCTTCAACAAAGGGGCCAAAAACAGAAACTAAAGAAAAGATAGCCATTCCAACAAATGGTGCTGGAAAAACTGGCTAATAATATGTAGAAAAATGGAACTAAACCCCAACCTCTCACCTTGCACAAGAATTACCTCAAGATGAATAAAGGTTTTAGAAATTAAAACATTTTGCCACTACCTAAAGAGGGCATAGGACCAACACTCCAACACATAGGTACTGGTACAGACTAACTCAATAAGACTCCCAAAATCAAAGAAATAAAAAAAAATCAACAAATGGCATTGTATCAGATTGAAAAGTTTTTGTGCAGCAAAGGAAACCACCAAGAACCTAGAGAGAGAGCCTACAGAATGTGAGAAAACCATTGATAGCTACTCCTCTGAAATAAGATTAATGTCTAGAATATATAAAGAGCTTTAAAAACTCAATGCTAAAAAAAACAAAAAACCCAGTTAGAGTTGGGCAATGAATCTGAATATACTCTTCTCTAAAGAAGAAATACAAATTGCTAATAAATATATGAAAAATGTTCAACATGATTAGCAATCAGGGAGATGAAACTCAAAACTACACTGAGATTCTAACTCCAGTTAGAATGGCAAACATCAAGAATAAAAACAATAAATGCTGTTGAAGATATGGGGAAATAGGAACTGTTATACACTGTTGGGATTGCAAATTTGCGTGGCTGCTATGGAGTCAGTATAAATGTTCCTTAAAAGACTGGAAATGGAGCCACCTTACAACCCAGACCACCACTTTTGGGGATCTTCCCCAAAGCACTGGAATCAGAGTGCTGTAGGGCCGTATTCATTTTCATGTTTATAGAAGCTCAATTCACAGTAGCCAAACTATGGAACCAGCCTAGGTGTTCATCAACAGGTGAATGAATTATGAAATTATGGTATATACACACAATGGAATTCTACTCAGCCACAAAAAAAAAACAGGAAAATGAATGGAACTTGAGAATATTATGTTTAGTAACATTAACCAGTCACAAAAAGTGAAAGGTCACATGTTTTCTGTCATATGTATAATCTAGAGAGAAACTGGGAAATAAAGAACTAAGATTAATGAGGGGAGGCACTAGTAGAAAGGGGGAGGGGGAGCTAAAGAAAGAAGGGAGAGGGGTGGAGAATGGGGAGATTTGGTGATGGTAACTACTCAAATACCCTTTGTTCATACATGAAGTTTCTTTTTTCAGTGTAAAAACTACCTGTGGGGGATGGAAGTGGGATTGTTAATCAAAAGGAAACACACAACAAATACAGTGTGCATGTATTTATTTTATCATTCTGAACCTCACGAGGATGTGAAATTACAATGCACTAATAAAAAAAATTTGGAGGACAGTTCCTGAAAATCCTCATTCACTCCATGATATAGATATAGTGCTATTACTGGGGACAGAAATGTGGAGTGGTCAGTGATTACTGGTTAGGTGTCCAGAAGGTCCCAAATTTTGTAAATTATCTGGGTTTAAAGAGACACATCAATACTTTATTGGTCACATTCCAAAGAGACTTTCATTTTACAGGGAAACATAGGTGGATCAAAGGGGGAAAAATTGAAGTAACATTAATAAGAGATTCTGATATGGACATAAGGTTGACATGGTGAGAGGACAACTTTTGATGGAGTAAATATTCTTGGGATATTATTTGAGCACAATAGGTAGAAGGCAGGGGAGATAAAGAAAGAGAAACAGATTCAGCAAGTAACTCCAGGGTTTCATTAACTGATATCCTCTCCTTGTTTTTCTCTGAAATGTGTTTGGGAAGCAAATCATGCCTTTCCAGTCCATAATGAATAATTATAGGGGATCTATATCCCACCATGTCATAGGTTTAAAAAGAGGATTAATTTTGTGAGTCCAATATACATATCCTCCTTTTAGGGGTGAGAAAAGACAAAAAATACCCAAAACAACATTATTTTATGAACCTTTTTAGTATTTGCAGTGATCAGTGATAGAGAGGCCACAAACAGATTCTTAGGTATCCAAGGTCTCCCAGTATTAGTGAGGATGTCCTTAGCACACTGAGACCTGTTTGATGCCACCCATGTGACACCTGGGTCAGCTATGGTGGTCTGGAGCCGTTGAAAAGGAAACAGGGGTATTGAAGCGTAACAAGGGCTGCTGTCAGTGTTAATTTCCATAGGAATGCCCATTGCCAAAACTCGGAAAGGAGATGTAAAAGAGCAGGTAAAGCCTTTTTGCTGCTTACTGGAGTGCCATGAATTAGTCCTTGTTATTAATGTCTGGAGCTGATGTATTTGAGTCAGAGAGTTGTATTCCCAGCGGTGTAATGGATTTATCTGGGTGGCGACCCAGGCCAGTAGGGTGTGGCTGGTGTGGGTCCCAGGACATGCCACCTTGGGGATTATATATGCTTCCTCCTCTCCCTGCTCTTTTTGTTTCCAGCCTCCAGTGATGGAAGGAGCTCAGCCCATGTGCTTTCCCTCTCTGCCATGCCCTGGGAGCCATGGTCCCCAACCTCATATGGACTGAACTGAAACCATAAGAAAGTAAATATTTCCTCTAAGTTACATGGTCAAGTCTTTAGGTAATGGCTGTGAGAATGCTGCCCAGAACAGTCATGAAAAAGTATCAGTGGAGACATGAATAAAGCATAGTTTACCAAATTGTAAAAAATGAGTAATGTCCTTTTCCCATATTTGATTTGGATGAAGGGCCCTGGGATTAGTTAGCATAGATAAAGGGTTACCAGCATATTGTTGACCAATCAACAGATGCTTTTATAATATCTTATGCCTGTGTTTTTGCTCTATGAAATTGTTTAACTAGGCCAGAGGTATTTTGTTAAAAAAAGTGGATGTGATTGTATGACTACTTGAAGCATAAGATTAAATTTCCCCAGGAAATTTGCTAGATCATTATCTATGACATGCAGGCCAGGAAGTCCAGACTGCGAGTGTATGTGGGTAATAAAAGAGTATTGATTTTTTTTTGAAGTAAAATTTGTAAGCTGATAAATAACTTTAAATGTAGGGAGTCAGAATATTGTTTAACTTGAGCTGTTTTAATTGTTTTTAAAGTATATAGCCCATATTCTGAGTCAGCCACTATGTTTAATAGTTGACTAAGGAATTGTTGGAGAAAAAGAATGGCTGCAGCAAGTTTTGATCTTTGAGTAGAAGAATGCTTGTTGAGATTAAAATATTCTAATGATCAGAAAACCAAGTAATTGCTGTTTTTCCCAATTTGCCAGAACCGTCTATGAAAAGAATCAAAGCACAGGGAATTGGTAGAGATGAAATGTTTTGCTAAAAACCAGTGAAGTATAGGAATTTGTTGCAAGAGTTTATCTGACGGTAAGGAGAATTCAATCACACCAACAAAATCAGCCAGTGCAATCAGAAACGATATTGACTGAGAAAAGCAATTATGAAATAAATCACGAGATAAAGATATATGCGTTATATCAGGGTTATTTCCTGTGAGAAGTTGTACACAATTTCTTGATTTTGTTTATAACAAAATAAGATCTTCTATATATGGAAAAAGAGTCTGTTTGGGGACATGGGGTAAAAACAAACTTTTAAATAGTGTAGATGAGGAGGAAGCGTTCAATTAGTGCAGTAAGGGTTTGTAAAGTATTTTTTTCATGTTCTGGCATCCATGCACAACGTGTGAAACATAGTAAGCTCAGTAATTTTGTGGAGGATAAGTGATTAGTTATAACCATAAAATACAATATAAACACATATGGTTAAAATTTTATTTTTTGCATTTTTTTCTTTTTACCTGAAACATTTCAATTACTTAAGCCATATGAAAACAAAACTCTACTTGATATATTCAGTTCTGAAAACTCATTTTGTCATTGGAGAAAAGAATCTGGCATCTCCATCTCTTCTTTCTGGGGTAACTGCAGGAGGACCGTCTCTCAGGATTCTCAACTTCAGGCCAGGACACAACTACTCCCTTTTTTTCTTCTTTCCTGTCTGAGAAAACTTCTGGCAACAAAACAGACAACTTTTTATGATGATGAACACCACAGTCGCCACACAGGTCAACAGGAACCCAATCACGTCCAACGAGTAGTACTGGAACCAGGAAAGGTCGTGCAAGGCTGGGCGCAGGTGCTTGGCTCCTTTGTGGCGCATGACGTACTCGATCCAGAAGACAGCTCGGTCCAGGGGCTTCACAGGCCGATCATGGTGAATTCTTGATAACCTCATGGCATTCTCTTTATAGCTAAAGGAGAAATAAGGGTATAAATATGAAACAAATTAATTTACCTAAGCACATCATGTCAAAGTTTTATGAGAGGTGCTACCCTGATGAATCAAAAATAAATATCACAGTTTTGCCATAGAGTTTCTTTTGTCATCAATGTTTGCTTTTTAATGGCAATTTTCTGATACACAAATATTTTCAAAATTGACCATGGAATGTCCAGAGGTTAAGTGAAATTTTTCCAACAGAGGAAATAGTTATGAGCCATTCTCAGTGCAATGAATGATATACAAAATGTGATTTCAGGATGATTACATTGAAGCTTTTTTTTTTTCTTTGTGATACTGGGGATGAAACCTCTGAGCATTCTACCTCTGAGCTACACCTCCAGCCCTTTTTAATTTTTTTGTTTTGTTTTGAAACAGGTTCTCATTAGGATTCTGAGAGTCTCACTACATTGCTGAGGCTGTCCTCAAACCTGGTTCCTCCTGTTTCAGCCTCTCCCATACTGGGATTATAAGCAAGTGCCACCACACCCCACTCTACCTTGAAGCTTTGAAGAGGAATTGTGTCCTGGTGGTGTGATGCTTTCTGAACAGTCTCTCTTTTACCCCTCTGCTGTTATATTCTACCCTACTCTCTACTCCACCATGTAGCTAAAATGGTTATTTTTAAATACACAACCAATTATGATTTCATCCTGCTCAACATTTCTAACTGGCTTCTCATAGGGTAAAATTCAACTCTGTTCTTGGACTAAAGGATTTTAATTTGACAGACACCAGCAATGTTTTCTTCTATCATTTTGCCCCTGAGCATTCTTTCCACACACATTTATCTTGTAGCTGTTATCAGACATGACCAAATGTGTACTACCTTGGTACCTCCATACTTTTAATCTTCTCTACCCTTCCCTTGGGCATCCTTCACTCAACATCACCACAGGCTTGTTTTAGCTCATGATGGACACTTTTGCTTACACTTCACATCTTGGAGGTGCTTTTTCTGACCCATTAGCATGCCAGCTCTAATCATTTCTTCAATGGTTTTGTTTTTATTTTGTTATTCTCTGACATTTTAAAAATACACTGTTTTCTGTAGTAAACCCCATATTTAAGGTTAAAATGCCTAAGAAAAATGCACATATCCTCAGTGATCATCTAGATATTTCACAATTGCCTTGATAAATATGGTGAATCAAGGATACAAAGGTTATCAATTCTTGGATCATAAAATGAGATATCACAACTTCCCAGAAGCAATCCTACTCAGGAAGACTTTCTGTCATTACTCCCTTCTCCAAATTATGATCTGATTTTTTTAAGTACTAGGGATTTGAAGGCAGGGTCATCCTACCTACCTTGGGGCTACTCCCCTAGTCCTTTTTTTTTTATTTTGATACAGGGTCTCTCTACATTGCTGAGAGTGACCTCAAACCTGAAATCTTTGTGTCTCAGTCACCAAAGTATTGAGATTATAGGCATGCTTCACTAGAGCCCAGCATGATCCTGACTTCTAACACTGTAGCTTTGTCCTCCTTGTTTATATATTGGAATTATCCAACATTTTATCATTTGTATCTATCTTTCGTGAAGTAATTTCATTTCACCGTTGTACAGTATTCTGGTTATAGGAATACTATTGTTTATCTCTTTCTTTTATGCTTGATAATTATTTGACTTAACATTTTGATCATTAGTATTAATTCTATTATAAAATTTCTTTTGGTTTACATAGATATTTCTGTTGCACATATTTCAGTGTGCTGAATTACTGAGGATAAATGCAAGGATGACAATGACTTGTTTGACTGAATTATATAAAAGCACATTGAAAACTTGCAAAATTTTAAAAATATTTTTACATTTTTGTATGGTACTCAGATTGAACCCAGGCATATTCTACATCTGAACTACACCCCTAAACCTATTTTATTTTTTTTTATTTTAGAGGAAGACCTCTCTAAGTTGCGGAAGCTGGCCACAAACCTGAAATCCTCCTGTCACAGCCTCTGAAATACTGAGATTACAGTCATATGCCACCATGCATACTTTTTAAAAGTACTTTTAACTTGCTTCTATTATGGACAGACAATATGTTCTTGATTATTTTAAACTTAATGAGTTTTTATTTAAGGATCAGCGTATCTTCAATTCTGGTAATTCCATATCCTCTTAAGAAATGAGTATTTCTAGAGGGTCAGGATAATGTCGATTCAAGCTGCATTTTCTAGTTTCTCTACAGGTTGGAACTGAAGCAGCTGAAGGACAGTGACTCAGCAAGGCAGAGGACTGAGGGACTCACTGACATCCAATATTCAACTGTTAGAGTCTCAGAAAGATAGAGAAATTCTGTCATTAGAAACAGTGGGTGTAACAAAGTGTGTCAGCAACATGCTTGTGTTGACTGTGGCTCCAGGGCATAGCAGAGGGGAGGGGAAACACAAAAAGAAAGGGTGAAACATAGTGCACAAATGGGCCTGAAAACAGCTGCAGAACAGAAAGGCAGTTAGCACGCTGCTGGTCTGGGTGCTGCCAGTGGGCAGATGCTTGAGAGGTGCTCTGCATTTCTCAACTGTGAGCAGAGAGCTGTGGCTCTCATGCCTAATCTTGTTGCTAAGGGAACCCTAGAGATGGCAATACATATTGCCATGCTGTTCAGGCTGATACCTACCATATGGTCTAGGGTGGCCTGGCTGAATGCCATTGAAACAGGCACAGAAAACATTATACACAGCAAGATCTGAGTCAGAGATATGGAAGGGAGACAACACACTTTCCCTCTGAATCTTGTAGGTCAAGCCACAACTAAAGAGTCCTGGGAAACTGAAGAGGGAAGCCTGATTGGCTGTGGGGACTAGACCTCAGGAAGTCATGGTTTTGTGAGGTAGAGTGCACAGGACCTGCTTTGCAACTTCCATCCAGGGTAATTGGTTGCCCCATCCTCTAAGTAGGATTTCTGGAGGGTGCCATAGGTCTAGACATGCAGCAGAGACTGGCATTGGCCTCACCTTAGTGGTGTTTCTATCTAATTTGAATTGAATTCTACCTGGTAGAATGTATAGATCAGAGTTTGATGTCAGTCACTGGAACCTCTCATTGAGAACACATCAGCCCACCATGGAAATGTAGCTACCTAAGCTGTCACTGTCCAGTGAACAGTGCTTCTCATTCCCTGCTACCTTGTATTGGTGAGTGGGGAAGCTGAGAGCCATTTCAACCAGCTTTCATCACAGGCCATTCTAGCTGGTATCATGTCAAGCAACACAAAAGAAGGAAGGAAGTCTTTTATATACTTATCATTTTGTCATCTGTTTAAAGTCTCCTCATGCTTAATGTAGGTATTTATATATTCACATTCAAGTCTATCATTTTAATCCTCATTTTCTTTTCTCTGTGTACATCCTATTTTATCTCTTTCTCTATTCTTCATTTACCTTTTTTGGTGTAATTGTATCATTCAATTTCTTAGTTTTATTCAAGATATATTGAAAATATATTTCTAGTGATATTCTATTAAAATAATGATACTATTGATAGTAGTATTGTAAACTGAATTGAAGGTAGTCATCCTATCTATGTACTATAAAATCTACAACACCATTTCCCTTTGGAGTGCAGAATAGTTTAATTATTAACGATTTATGTTATCAAATGTCATGCCGCACATTTTATTGTGTTTCAAAAATATACCATATAAAAGTGAAAATGTTTACTAATTATATATCTGATAAGGGTCTTATGCCCATAACATATGGAGAATTATTACAATCAGTACTAAGATGACAAATAACCTGATTAAAAATGGGAAAAGGTTTGCAATTAATATTTTTCTCAAGAAGATACATGAATGGCCAATAGGCAAATACATAGATGTACTTTATCTATAAGGGAAATGCAATTTAAGACCATGATAAGCCACAAATTCCTATCCACTAGGATGGCTATAATAAAAGGAAGCAGATGATAATATGGATTAGCAGTGATGTGGAGAACTGGAACCCTTTTACATTGCTGGTGTGATGAAAACTGTGCAACTACTTTGCTTAATTTGTTTTTTGATACCAGGGATCAAACTCAGGGGCATTACACCAAAATGTAAACCCAAGGACTTTTTATTTTTTATCTTAAATCTGGGTCTTACTAAGTTGTTGAGAGTCATACTAAGTTGCTGAGGCTGGCCTCGAACCTACAATCTTCCTGCCTCTGCCTTACAAGTACTGGGACAGATGTGTACCACCACACCTGGCTAACTACTTTGGAAAATAGTTGGCAGATCTTCATACACATAAAGTTGACATATGACCCAGCATCTAGGTAGACCTAGGATCTACCCAGGAAAAATGAAACATGTGATCATAGAAAATATGTACAACAATGTTCACAATAAGCAAAATTGAAAACAACAAAAATGTCCACAAACTGATGAAATGATAAATCACATGGGGATATATCCAATCACAAAATTCAGCAATAAAAGAATAAAGTGTTGATACATGGCACAACATAGATGAAACTGATAATATCCTATTAAAGAAAACATTTAATAACAATTACAATTTCAATTTTCTATTTATATGAAATATGCAGAAAAGGATAATCTATATATATAGAAAAACTAAATGGTGTTTTGCTGGGGCTAGGAGGTAATGGGAACTGATTTCAATGTCTTGTCACATTTTGTTTGGTGTGCATAAAATATCCTAAAATTATAGCATTATAAGAGTTCCAAAACTCTGAAAACATATGAAATATATTTGAATTTGAATTTTCTACTTTAAATAAATTATATGATATGGGTATTATATATAGTTAATAAAATGCTAATGATAATGATAAAATGGCTTTTGAGTATCAGGATTTATGGTTTCAGAAATTTTAGGAATAGAAATTAAAATAGTTTGTCATCTTTCTTCATTCATCATTCTTTCCTTTTGTAGATTCCATTTCATTTAACAAATAATGTCCTTATTACAAATAGTTATATAGAGCAAATATTTTGTGTATTAATAGAAATGATACAATACTTAATTACCCATGTAATTTATGAGACAATGCAACTTTGAAAGTTATTGCTTTTGAAGTTGTCTACAACTGTGAAATACTAATAGTTCAGCTGTCTGGTTGAAAATAAAAACAGAATTTAGATGGGTCATTTAAATCATTTAAATTTTTTATATATTCATTTATTGGTGCATTGTAATTATGCATCTTGATACCCATCAGGGTAGCAGCATCATACATGCACACATTGTTCATTTAGCCCTCCCTCAAATCCCACCCCATTCCCTCCCCCTTTCATCCCTTTTGTGCTTCGCATAGTCATTTAAATTTTTTCAAAATATGCCTTTTTAAAGTCTGAAACCCATACTCATTGATGATAAGACAACCCTTGTATAAATGCTACCTAATTAAAAATTTGTATACTCACAAAGGGTCATTAAGGACTGTCTTCATGGCCTGTAGAAGATCCTTCGTTGACATTGTTTTAAATTCCAATCGAAGAGCTGCTCCCTTTACCTTCATGTGAGCAATGTTATCAGGTTGATCTCCAAACAAAGGAATTCCCACCATAGGTATCCCATGGTAGATGGCTTCATAGACGCCATTGGCTCCACCATGAGTTATAAAAGCTTTCGTTTTTGGATGACCTATGATTGGATGAATATCAACAAAATGATCAGAGTTAGTAGAATGGAAATGAGAGACTTGTTATAAGGCATTAGAAGTGCAGTGTGTTTTAGATAATAGATTATCATAACATTAAAATCACATTTAAATTTCTGTTATTTCTTTTTTTTTTTTTTTTTGCGATACCGGGGTTGGAACCCAGGCACGTTCTCCCTCCGAGCTACACCTCCAGCCCTATATTTTATACTTTATTTTGAAATCGGGTCTCACAAAGTTGCGGTCTCCGCATCCCAAGTACTGGGATTACAAGCGTGCGCCACCATGCCCGGCTAAATTTCTGTCATTTCTCAGAGGAAGAAGTACTTAAGTCATCCAAAGAGGTAAGTGAAGGCTATTTAGAAGAATTGGTATGTGACTTAAGTTTAAAAATGAACACAAGATCAACAGGTGGAAATTGTCTAAGGTAGCAGGAAGTAGAATGGTAATGATATTAGAATCAGAGAGAAGAGAAAATGCACTTGTCTATGAAGAATATTACCACGTCAAGATAAAGATTGAGGATTTATATCTATAAAATGCAGTCAAAATCCAGCGTGATGGCACAGGACTGTCATCCCAGTGCTTGGGAGGCTGAGACAGGAACAAAGCAATTTTGAGGACAACCTCAGCAACTTGGCAAGACTCTCAGCAACCTAACATGACCCTATTTCAAAACAAAAAATAAAAGGGCTGGGGGTGTAGCTAAAAGGCATAATGCCCTTGGATTCAATCCCCAGTAACACACACACAAACACACACACACACACACACACACACATACACACACGTGCCATCACTGGTAATAGAAACTGGCTGTTATTTTGCATTGGCACTTGAAATACTATCCAGGAAATGACTTCATCATTTCCTTTCATAGATCTAGAAAATAATATAAAGAAGTTAAACTTTGTATTTGAGTTTTTAGATAAAAAATACTCAATAAACTTGTTTCCTGTTGAGCCGTTATCGTCTGGATTGCCTGTTACTCATGTTTTCAGTATTTACTCTCCAGAGTCTTACCAAGTAGGTCATTCTGGGGCAGCCACTTGTATAACCGAGTGTTGGGTCCTAAGGTATCTGGTTTCTTGCCATCATATCTCCACAGTATCTGTTAGGTAAAGAAAGTACCTTATTCTATGACCTAAAGTTCTACTTATAGCATGTTTGAATTGTAAACATTTAAAAGATCATCTAGTTCAACACCTAACATAAAAGGAAATGAGGCCAAGTAATTTTTAAGTAATGAGAATTCCTAAACCCTGAAGTAGAACATCCACATTTCAGGGACTTTATAAACAACTGAATATGTAATGCAACCACGAAGTACATACAAAGTAACTGAGAAATGTAATGATATGTGACAAATTCAAATATTTAAGAAATTGTCATTCAGTCAATATGATTCTAGTGCAGAAGACTATAGACAATTACAATTATTGTATGTTCTTATTGTGTTTTATGTATTTCATCCTAGCTATCATCTTCCAAATTTATGTTATCATATTTATTTCTTTAGGGGTAATGTTAGAAGGACTTTACATAAAATTTGCATGTATTTCTTCCTTAAATTGTTATAATTTGGTTTCTTCTGTGATTCAAAAGTGCAAAGCAATGGAATAACATTCTTGTAAGAAATAAATGAATGCTTACTACCAAGTACTTATAACTTGTTTTGTATTACAAATTATTAACATTTCTACTAGCAGCTGTGGACCTTAACCCAGAGTTTTATCACTAATACTAGATTTGGAAATTCTTTCAAAGTTGAAGCAACTTTTAAACAACCACATGGATGTTAAGATAAAGTTCAAAGTTGTGATATTGCTTAACTTTGTTAAATTATATGTTAACATTTAATGATGCATTACCAAATTTTCACAGTTATACAGATGGTCTCCTATCCATCACATTTTTTTTTCCATGCCCAGGAACAAAATAAGGAACAGACTTGGGAATTTGAAAACAATTGTCGTAAACTGAAATATGGTCTTTTAGTCTTTAAATTGTATGGAATGTGAGAAATAAATAGACATTTGGTTTGAAAACAAATTATCATGGGTGATTATTAGAAGACTGTATAAATCATGAAAGCAGAAAGCAGATCACAAACACTGAAAGACCACATGTGTATTGTATATATTAGAAAACCCGTTGCTAATATACTTTATGGAGTATGGGTCTTCAAAATCTCTTCCTATGTCAGGCTTCCTTCTGCTCAATTCTTTCTTATATTTTCTTCTCCTCACTCTGAAGGAAACATTAATCTCATGTGTTAGAAACAGTGCTTTGGGGACACATTTTATAATGTACAGAGTCTGCTTCAAAGGCAGGGCTCATCTCCACTCTTTCTTTCTTTTTTCCAGCTTCAGGTATGGGCAGGATTCTGTCCACCAGCACAGACTCTTTTCTGAGTGGGACCTTGGACTCACAGTTGGTCAACTCTGGGCAAACTTTTTCTGAAAAGCCCCAGGAAGTGCTCACTGAATAGAACTATTCTTACGTTAGGGTAAGTAAAGAAGGAGGGATTACATGAAACCTCAAATGCATGATGAAAATCACCCTGTTTTCAAAATCTGATTAATATTATTTGGCTAGTCCAGCTATTAACATATTACTGGTTTCTGATATCATCTGCAGTATATACAGTTCTGTCAGGTATCCTGCCAGGAAGTGGAGGACATGTCAGGGCAGAATGTGTTGATATCTGTGTATCTGTCTCCAGTATGATTATAATACCAGCTTCATGCTGTACCTATTAATTATGCTCCTTATCATCACAATACTAAGGCTAACATTTTGAATCAAAACAGCCCTTTTATTTTATTTATTTATTTATTTTTTTTGCGGTACCGGGGATTGAACGCAGGGGCGTTCTACCTCTGCGCTACGCCCCCGGCCCTATTTTTTATACTTTATTTTGAAACCAGGTCTCACGAAGTTGCGGAGGGCCTCACTAAGGAGAGAGAGAGAGAAAGACAGGGAGAGAGAGAGAGAGAGAGAGAGAGCTGAGGCTGGCCGCGAACCCGGATCCTCCGGTCTCTGCCTCCCAAAGTACTGGGATTACAAGCGTGCGCCACCACGCCCGGCAAAACAGCCCTTTTATTAATCTATAACTCCCATTTATATTTTTAAAAGTAATTTCTGAGATGAATTAGACCTATCATACAATTTAACTTTCACGCCAGATGCTTCTGTAATCAAACCCTTCATGAAGTTCAATAGATTTATTACAAAATTGTCCACCTAAAAGGTACTTCATCTAACCTTTTGTGGAATTTGCGCCAGGGCTGAGGCAATCACATTGGCCCTTTCGTCTGTCATGTTATTGACCATTGACCCCAGAGAAAACACCACAACACCATTTTCTCCAGAACTCTGCACAAAGTCTTCTATTTCCTGTGAATAAAGCATTCACTCTATTACAAAAAGCAATATCACATAAAACACTGTAGAAAAGATTGATATATAAGCTAAAGAGAGAAAGTCATGTATTATCAAGAATTTTGAAAATAATAATTATTTTTATATTGGCCTGTTCACTTAATTTATTTGGAAGGGTATGTGTATTATGACACAGTCTCTATTATGAC
>PVJS01019569.1:0-33573 GCA_004027185.1 Glis glis | reverse complement strand
AAAATAGGGCCGGGGGTGTAGCGCGGAGGTAGAACTCCCCTAGGTTCAATCCCCGGTACTGCAAAAAAAAAAAAATAGGGCCGGGGGTGTAGTGCAGAGGTAGAACGCCCCTGGGTTCAATCCCCGGTACCGCAAAAAAAAAAAAGAGAGAGTAAGCTTGGCATGATGGTGCATGCCCATAATCCCAGTACTTGGGAGGTTGAGACAGGAGGACCGCAGTTTCAAAGTCAGCTTCAGCAACTTAGTGAGACCTTGTTTCCAAATAAAAAATAAAACAGTGCTGAGGGTATAGCCTGGAGGTAGAAGACTCCTGGGTTCCACCCCCCAGTACCACACACCAAAAAAAAAAGAGGGTAAAAGGTTATTGAGAGTGACAGAAGTGTTCATTGTAGATAAGATGGTCAAGGTAAACCTTAATGAAGAGGTAATGCTTGAACAACAATCTGAATAAAGTGGGAAAGCAAGCCATGCCAACATCTAAGAGGAGAAGAATTCCAGGAGTGGGAGGAGCAAATGCAAAAGGTCTGATAATAAAAAGTTTGGTAAGTTTAAGAAACAATAAATTGATCAGTGTGATTGAAATGAAGAGTGGTAAAGATATAGAAAATGAGGCCTGGGGTAGCCAGAAGCTGGAGCACACAGGGCCTTATAGGCCATGGTAAGGGTTGGATTTTTTTCCAAGTAAGATAGGAAGCCAGTGAAGGTTCTGGGCAGAGGAGTGAAATGGGCCCCATTAGTCTCTCCAGTGTCCTTCATTATTTTCTGCCACCTGCTTCAAATCATCACTCACCATCATGTATGTTACTGACTCTCAATGTATATTACAACTTCTTTCATCTGATTCAATCACTAACTGATGACATGGACCTGACACTTTCCTTCCTTGACCTGTTTTTCCTCACCTATAAAATGCCTAATTTGGATAGGATCATCCATAATTTTCTTCTGGCCGTATCATTTTATGAGCCTAAATCTGTAGTTATTAGCCACATATGACTATTTAAATCAATTAACATTGAGCTGGGCATGATGGTGTATGCCTGTAATCCCAGTACTTAGGAGGCTGAGACAGAAGGATCACAGGTTCAAGGACAACCTCAGCAAGTAGTGAGACTCTCATCAACTTAGCAAGACCCTGTTTCAAAATAAAAATAACATAGAGATGGGGGTATAGTTCGGAGGTAGAATCCCCCTGGGTTCAATCCCCAGTACCACAAAAAATTAATTAATTAATTAATTAATTAACATTATAAATCCAGTTTCTCAGTCACACTGGTCTCCACAGCCAGTGGCTAGTGGCTAAAGAGTATTGCACAGTACACTGCCCATGGCTAAGTCAGTGCTATTGTCCAATGTATTGGTAATACATTGGCCAGTGTATTGGACAATGAAGCTATAGAACATTTCTATCATCATGACAGGAAGTTCTACTAGATAGTGCTGTTCCAGATTTCCAAATCTGGCTTACCTTCCTCTTTACAACCCTTCTCTATATTTTATCTAGCAATTTGTATAGTTATATTTTTTGTATTTAACCTATTGAATCTCTAAATATGAAAAAGAATGTTTTTTCTTTTTTTTTTTTCAGTACTGGGGATTGAACCCAGGGGCATTCTACCTCCGAACTACACCCCCAGCCCTATTTTTTGTTCTTTATTTTGAAACAGGGTCTCACAAAGTTGCGGAGGGCCTCACTAAGTAGCTGAGGCTGGCCACGAACCCAGATCCTCCAGTCTCAGCCTTCCAAGTACTGGGATTGCAAGCGTGCGCCACCACGCCCGGCAAAGAATGTTTTTTCTAAATGAACTATATATTCAGTGAATGAATAAATATTTTCCATTCTTTTGGAATTCTTATACTTGCATTTGTTTCAGGATATTAAATACTGATCTTTTCATATGTTTCTTCTGGCTCCAATTCCACATTATTTGCTGCTTTCATTATTATACATTTCTGTGGCTTTTTAAAAATGTAGATTTAAGAGCCAGGCGTGGTGGCACATACCTGTGATCACAGTACTTGGGAGGCTGAGACAGGAGGATTGCAGGTTAGAAGTCAGCCTCAGCCTTAGTGAGGTAAATTAAGTACTTCTCCAATATCTTCTTTTTTCAAAAAATGTCCTTCTATTTTTCCATAATAATTCCTCTAATTTTAACAGGATGCCCCATAACATCATAGTTTAGCCTGTTACCAACTCAGGATGCCCCTAAAATGAGACCTCATTATTCCCATGAAATTCTACTCTTCAAAGCCTATAGAGTACCTAGAAAAATCCCTGCCTTAGCTGACTGACACTCTAATACTCAAGACCCAATACATCTCATTCCTCAAAATCACCTTGAACAAGAGACCTTGTATACTATAACTAGGACTACTCAATATCCCTATTTTGCCTTCCTTTCAAACCCAGTTCTGTGGAAAAGCTCAATGCTAATAGTCACAACTGAACACAGTTTGACCTCAACGAGTTAAGACCCCCCAATGAAGGGGGGTTATTTTGGTACTAGGGATTGAACCCAGAGGCATTGTACCTCCAAGTTATACCCCTAGCCCGATTTTATATCTTATTTGGAAACAGGGTCTCACTAAGTTGCGGAGGGCCTCACTAAGTAGCTGAGGCTGGCTTCGAACCTGCAATCCTCCTGTCTCAGCCTCCCAAGTACTGGGATTACAAGCGTACACCACCACACCTGGCTACCAATGAAGGTTTTCATATGTCATCAAGGAGTTGCCTCTTGAGAGCTCCTAACAGAACACTCAACCCAAAAAGGTTCTGAACTATTTCTTTAATAAAGATCAAAATGCTGGCTAGGGAACAAAAGGAAGTTCATGGGCATTTTGAGACCTCCTTTTGTTCTGGAATGGAGAATATGAAGAGCAAATCACTGGATTCAAATGAGATTTTGTTAGGCAGGAGAATTTTGGAAGAAAAGCAAAAATGTTCATATAACCTGAAAAATAAGATGACTTTTCAGGGAAGAGAGAACAAATAGTTCTTACTTTGGACATGGCTTAAGTCTTTAAGATTTTATGATAGTTCTTCTGTCTTCTTTCAAATTCCTCTCTGGCAGAAGGACAGTGTCCAAAGAAAGTTGAGCTGGAGAAGAAAAAAGAAACTATAAAATGCCAGGTCTGCCCTGTAGCTCCCACAGTCACCAGCCTAGAAACCCTCCTTTCCTTCTCTTTCCCCTTCTCCTCTAACTATAGAAGTAGATTTGAGTGTCATTGAATTAAGTCATTATATCTAAATTCACAATTCACTTTCCCATGTGCTTTATATCTCAAGAATACAATATACATTTTGTGAATAAATTATCTACTCATTTATGAATAATAAAAGCAATTACAAAATAGCATTATCAAGTATTTTCCACCCTTTCACCTATGAAGGATTTTCATCAGTGAAATTAACAAAGGTGTCATGGTAATAATTGAGCCAAACCGGGCATGGTGGTGCATGCCTATGATCCCAGTACTTGGGAGGCTAAGACTGAAGGATCACAGGTTCAAGGCCAGTTTCAGCAACTTAGTAAGACCCTCAGCAATTTAGTGAGACCCTGTTTCAAAATGAAAAATAAAAAGGGCTGGGGTGTAGTTTGGAGGCAGAATGCCCCTTGGGATCAATTCCCAGTACATAAAAAACAAAAAAGAACAAGAAACCCTCACCAGGTGCAGTGGTACATGTGTGTAATCCCAGCTAGTCAGGAGGCTGAGGCAGGAGTATTGCTTGTTCTAGCCCAGCCTGGGCAACCTAGAAAGACCCTGTCTCAAAATAAAATTTAAGAAGGGGGGGTATAAGCCAGGTGTGGTGGCACATACCTTTAATTCCAGTACTTGGGAGGCTGAGACAGGAGAATCCCAGGTTCAAGGACAGCCTCAGCAATGTAGTGAGACTCTCAGCAACCTAGCAAGACCCTGTTTCAAAACAAAAAATAAAAAGGACTGTGGGTGTAGCTCGGAGATAGGATGCCCCTGGGTTCAATCCCCAGTACTCCCCGCCCCCCCCACCAAAAAAAGCTGGGGAAGGGTTGTAGCTCAGTGGCAGAGAACTTGAATAGTATGCCAGAGGCCCGTGGTTTCACCTCACAGTACTGAAAAAAGCCCTAGGTTTGGGAGACAGAACACCAAAGTCCAGACACCCAGTCTACCACATACAGTCCGACTCTGTTCACACAGTCACAGTCCCACACAAACCCCCACACAGTGACACAGTCTCACACTGTCAAAGTCTCACAGTGTCAGTGACACTGTCTCACACACTGTCACAGTGTCACAGTCCCACACCCTGTCACAGGCTCCCTGATACATATTGGCAGGGGAATGGTTCCATACACATGGCCTCACTGTCATAGGTCTGCTCACATATAGTGGCACGGTTTCACACTGTGACACACATTCTCATACACTGTCACAGCCCCCCTCACCAGAGTGGTGCAGTCTCATACTGTCACCCAGTGTCGCATTCTCACAGCTTCACACTGTTCACACACAGTCTCATACCGTCACAGCCCCCTCACAGAGTGGTGCAGTTTCATACTGTTACGCGGCCTCACACTGTTCACACACACTCTCACACACTGTCACGGGCCCCCTCGCAGGGTGGTGCGCTCTCATCCCGTCATACACGGTGTCAGACACGTTCTCACACACTGTCACAGTGTCTCATCCGGTGCATGGACTGTGCCGTCGCACCGGCCACACGTCGTCGCATGCTGTCACACGCGTTGTCCACGGCCGCACACATGGTGGCACGGACCCACCGGGCGCCGCCCGGCCCCGCACTCCTCACCCCTCCTCGCTCCGCGTCGCGCAGGCTGGGCGAGCCAAGGATCGATCTCACTTCACAAAGGCGCCGCGTAGCTGGCGCAGGCGGCCGGGGCCGCGCGGGGGCCGCTGGGGGGTGGAGTGCGGCGCGCGGGGCATGCTGGGACTGCTCGCCAGGGCACCGGCCGCGGGCCCCGCCCCTCGACGTCCAGCCGTCCCGGCCGCGTCCTTCCCTGCCCCGCCGCCGGGCCTTAAGCGGCAGTCTCGGAGTACGCAGGCGCAGCTGCTGGACCAGCGGCTCCAGGCCCGAGTGCGCGGCGCACGCGCAGTGCTGGAGCGGGCAGAAGCGCGGTGGCGACCTGCTCAGGCTGCGGGGTTTCCTTTCTAGTGCTTCCCCCTCCGCCTTACCCTTTCATTCACTTATTAAGCGCCTGCTGTGTGTCAGACACTGCTGATGACGCTGGGAACACAGTAGGAAGCAAACACAAAAATCCCCAACCTCGTGGAGCTGACATTGTTAATACAAAAAATGATACAGAGCCGGGCATGGTGGCGCATGCTTGTAATCCCAGTACTTGGGAGGCTGACACTGGAGGACCCGGGTTCGCAGCCAGCCTCAGCCATTTAGTGAGGTCCTCCGCAATTTAGTGAGACCCTGTTTCAAAATAAAGAATAAACGAATAGGGCTGGGGGTGTAGCCCGAAGGTAGAACGCCCCTGGGTTCTACAGATATATATACAGATATATATTGGGAACTGACACATTATAAAGAAAAACGAAGCACAATATTAAGGCCATTTCCTCTTATTTCTGTTTTTCAACCTGTCTGAAAATATTTTGTAAAATCGCTAAATTGCTGATCCTGTCTCAACCTCCCAATTACTGGGATTACAAGCTTGTGCCACCACAACCGGCTAAAAAACTACAACTTAAAAAAATTGTTTTGACAATGAAATGTGAATATACTTGTGGGTTTTGTTTTGGGGATTGACCCCCCCCCCCGGGCCTCACACTTACTAGGCAAGCCCTCTCTACTTCTGAGTTACATCTCCAGCCCACTTGTATATTTTGTTTTGAGAAAGGGTCTAAGTTGTGGAAGTTGCCTTGAACTCCCAATTTTCCTGCCTCTGTCTTCCCAGTAACTGGGATTATAGGCATGTACCACCCACCCTACCTTTTTTTTTTTTTTTTTTGCAGTACTGGGGATTGAACCCAGGGGCATTCTACCTCCGAGCTACACCCCCAGCCCTATTTTTTTATTCTTTATTTTGAAACAGGGTCTCACTAAGTTGCAGAGGGCCTCACTAAGTAGCTGAGGCTGGCCCCAAACCTGTGATCCTGCTGTCTCAGCCTCCCAAGTACTGGGATTACAAGCATGCGCCACCACACCAGGCTCTACCCACCCTACTTGAGGTTTGGGGGGGCTACTGGGTTTGAACCCAGGGTATTGTACCTCTGAGCTACACCCCCAGCCCTTTTTATGTTTTGTTTGGAAACAGGGTCTTGCTATGGTTCGAGGCCAGCACACTGTAACTTAGGGAGACCCTGTTTCGAAAGAAAAAGAAATGGGGCTGGGGGTGTAGCTCAGAGGTATAATGCCCCTGGGTTCAATCTCTAGTCCCCATCCCAAACAACTCACTAATAAAAACACATCTAGTATAATTTATTAAATGTACAAAGGACTCAAGAAGATACATAAATGGTTCATAAGTACTTGTAAAGGTACTCATCATCAGTCTTGGGGGAGAGGCAAATCCCCACAATGGCATGCCACTTCACACCCACTACTGATACCATTTGGAGCGGCGCCGTGGATTCTTGTTCTTAGCTAGTTTAGAAAAAGTTAGCCAGAACTACTGTTGCAATCTTGAGCAAAGTTTTATTATTACAGAAAGAAACGGGGGACAGAGTAATCAAGGCACTACGCCAGAGGTGACATAGTGGAGTGCCTTGAAAGTAAGGCACTGGTGCCTTTGAACATACACAATTTTTATAAGAATCAATTATCTCTTGTTTTTCATCCTGCTTAACCAATAATCTTCTTTTCCCACCAAAAGCAGATGCAATTCCATCAGTTATCTCTGTTATGTAAGTCCTTCTTGTTAGCCTTCTTTGTTCATCCTCAGAGGGGCTGACATCACTGATCAAAATATGTTACTTGGTTGGCAAGGTCAGGGGGCTTCATGAAGCTTGCTTTGTTTAAAGCATGTGTATTGCCCACCTGTGTCCTTGGTGAGTTCTCAGCATTTTCTTATCTCTATTTGCTAGAAGTTACTCATTATGTTGAAAACTTGTTTTATAATAAAGAAAAGAAAGAAACAGGAATATAGTCTTTTAAAGTATGGAGGATTTGGGACTATAACTATTTTGTGTTATTAGTAATTAATATTGGGTTAATATAGCTTGCTTTTTCATCTTTTAATGTTAGTCTTAGCTGTTGTGAAAGTCTATAATTCTTTTCTGATTGCACGTGTCTGTGCCTGCAACATTCAGTGTTAGCTGGACTAACAGCCAACTTTTGGCTGACCAAGGTCAACCTTGGCTGCAGCCCTCAGCTGACAACTTAGAGACAGAGAAAAGGATTTTATTATTCTGCCTGAGTATGAGAGCTTGTTCTCACTATTAGCAATTGATACCTATCAGCAATCAATGCGGGCCCAATCCCCATCACTACGATGGGTAAAGTAAAAAAGATAAGTGTTGGTGAGGGCGTGGAGCAATTGGAACCCTCATACACTGCTGGAATGTAAAATGATGCAGCTACTTTGGAAAACATTCTGGGAGTCCCTCAAAAAAAAATTAAACATGTAGTTTGTTGGGCTGCCATAACGAATACCACCGACTGGCTGACCTAAACAACAGAAATTTATTTTCTCACAGTTCTGGAGACTGGGAGTGCAAAGTCAAGGTGTTGGTAGCTTTGGTTTCTCCTAAAGTCATTCTACTTCTTTCTGCCTCTTCACATAGTTCATTCCTCTGTGCCTACACATTCAGGGTGTCCTTGCTTCTTTTTTCTTTTTTTTTTTTTTGTGGTACTGAGGATTGAACCTAGAGACATTCTACCTCTGAGCTACACCCCTAGCTCTATTTTATTTTGAAATGGTCTCACTAGGTTGCTGAGAGTCTTGCTAAGTTGCTGAGGCTAGCCTCGAACCTGCAATCCTCCTGTCTCAGCCTCCCAAGTACTGGGATTAAAGGCATGCACCACAGCACCCTGCATGTCCTTGCTTCTTATAAGAACATCAGTCACAATGGATTAGTGCCCCACACTAACAGCCTCATTTTATTTCCAAATATGCTTACATTCTGAGGTACTGGATTTGGTACTTCAATGTATGAATGGGAGAAGAGACACAATTCAGCCCATAACAAGGAGTTACTACATGACCCAGGAATTCCAGTTCTAAGTGAACAAAGCCAGTCACAATATACAATATATTGCATGAGTCCATTTACATGAAATATCTGAAAAATATCTGAATGGGTAATTTCATAGAGACAAAAAGTAGATTAGTGGTTGCTTGGGTCTGGTAAGAGGGGATGAAGAACATCTATTAGTAGGTATAAGTTTTCTTCTGGAGGCAATGAAAATGTTCTACTTAGATTGTAGTGGTGATTATGCCAACCTGTGAAAATACTGAAAATCATTGAGCTGTATATTTTGGTCAAAAAAATCAGTTGAGCATATTTATGTTGATTTGTTTCCTGATTCTTAGTTCTGTTCCATTTATCTATGTGTGCATCCCTTTGCTGACACCACATTGTCTTGATTACTACAGCTATAAAGTAGAACGACTTCTCCCATTTTATTTGTCAATTGTTTTAGCCCTTTACAGCCTGTACTTTTCTATATTAATTTGATAGTAAGCTTTTCTTTCTAGGAAAAAAAAGACAAAGGTTTGGGCAGGAATTCCTTTAAATCTTTAAGATCAGTTCTGGGGGGAGGACTGAAATCTTGATTATGTTCAGCATTCCAACCCATGACCATGCTATATCTCTCCATTTATGGAGGTCTTTTAAAATTTCCTTCATCAGCATTTTATATTTTGAGGGTAAAGATCTGATAAATGTTTTGTTACATTAATCCCTAAGTATTTACTTGGGTGCAAATATAAATGGTGTTTTAAAATTTCAGGTTCCATATGGTCATTTTATTTTATTTTTTGGCGGTACCGGGGATTGAACCAGGGGTATTCTAACTCTGGGCTACACCCCCAGCCCTATTTTTTATCCTTTATTTTGAAACAGGGTCTAAGTTGTGGAGGGCCTAAGTAGCTGAGGCTGGCTGCAAACCTGCAATCCTCCTGTCTCAGCTTCCCAAGTACTGGGATCACAGGCGTGCGCCACCACGACCGGCCACATGGTCATTTTTAGTATCGAGAAATGACAATGTGATAAATTTTTGTTGAGTTGAATGAACTGAACTCATTCATCAGTTCTAGCAGAATTTGTGTGATTGATTTTATATATTTTTTGAGATTTCCTGTGTGGACAATTATATCATCTGCAAACAGAACAGTTTTACTTCTTCCCTTCTTATCTGTATTCCTTCTGTTTTCCAGTACTGTGGTGAGATAAATTGCCTTGTTATCTTAGGAGTAAAGCATTCAGTCTTTCACCATTAAGTATGATGTTAGCTGTAGGTTTTCCATAGGTAAGGGGAAGCTGAGAAGATGAGTTGAAGGACATAAAAGCCTCAGCTATCCTTGTAGTTCTCAAAGCTGACTGATGGGAAGGAATGAAAGTCTCCACACTGTCCTTCTCTGTGGTCAGGAGGACTTCCCCGAGATGCTGCCCAGCCCCTTGTTACTCTGCCTTCTTCTCTGTATGTCTGACAAGAAGATCTGATTGGCTCCACCTAATCAGATCCAAGAACACCCAGAGTATGGTTTGAGAGATTAGATTTGATCATTGGTGGCCTCTTTCCCCAGCTCCTGTCACTGACTTGTATATTGCTAATTTCATGTCCCAATTAGTTGCTCCCAGCTGCAGGGGGGTGGGAGAAAAGAAGGAAGGAAGGATGGATGGATGGATGGATGGATGGATGGGAGGGAGGGAGGGAGGGAGGGAGGGAGGAAGGAAGGAAGGAAGGAAGGAAGGAAGGAAGGGGAAAGGAAAGAAAAAAAAGAGAGATAGGGAGGAGAGGAGGGAGGGAGGGGAAGGGAGGTGAGTGCAGGGGGAGGAGGGTGAGAGTAAGGCTTTCTAGGTTTGATAAATCTTTTTGCAGGTGTGTATTTCAGATGTTATCCTGAAATGAATTTCTACCATCTAAAATATGGAAATAAACCATATTGACAGCACTACGGTTTGAATGTTTGTGGACCCTACCCCCACCCCATTCATACATTAAAATCCTAATCCCCAATGTGCTGGTATCTGAAGATGGTACCTTTGGGAGGAAATTAGGGTTAGATGAAGTTATGAGTGTGGTGCCCCTATGATGGGATCAGTGTCCTTATAGCAAGAGAAAGAGGCTAGAGCACATTCTAAGTAAGGACACAGCAAGAACCCAAGAAGAGAATTATCACCAGAATCTCATGTGCTGGTAACTTAATCTCAGATTCCCCAGTCTCAAGGACTGTGAACACTTAATGTTTTGTTGCTGAAGGCACCCAGTCTGTGGCAATTTTTTATAGCAGCCTGAGCTGATGAAGACAGGAACCGCTTTTTTTTTTTTTTTTTGCAGTGCTGGGGATTGAATCTGGGGGCATTCTGCCTCTGAGCTACACCCCCAGCCCTATTTATTATTTGGAAACAGAGTCTCAATAAGTTGCTGAGGCTGGCTTTGAACTTGTGATACTCCTGCCTCAGCCTCCCAAGTACTAGGATTATAGGTGTGCACCACCATGCCTGGCACAAGAACCACTTTTTTTTTTTTTTTGCAGTACTGGGGATTGAATCTGGGGCATTTTACCTCAGAGCTACACCCCCAGCCCTATTTTTTATTCTTTATTTTGAAACAGGGTCTCCCTAAGTTGCGGAGGGCCTCACTATGTAGCTGAGGCTGGCCGCGAACCCTGATCCTCCCGGTCTCAGCCTCCCAAGTACTGGGATTACAAGCGTGCGCCACCACACCCGACTGAGGAACCACTTTTGATTAAAAAAAAAAGTTTATAGCCGGGCGTGGTGGTGCACGCTTCCAATCCCAGTACTTGGGAGGCTGAGACAGGAGGATCCAGGTTTGCGGTCAGCCTCAGCTACTTAGTGAGGTCCTCCGCAACTTAGGGAGACCCTGTTTCAAAATAAAGAATAAAAAATGGGGCTGGGAGTGTAGCTCGGAAGTAGAATGCCCCTGGGTTCAATCCCCAGTACCTCAAAAAATAAAAGTTTATGATGATTTGACTTTAAAGAGTGTGTAAAAATTCTTCAGGATTCTCTGAAAAGATTCTAATGGGAGACTTAAGAAAATTTCATTAAGTTTTTTTCATTTAATTGAACATGTTTTACCTTCACACAACTTAAAACTATAAGCAAATCACAAAGGTTTATAATGCAAAATCCCTCTTCTTTCAATGTCTGATCCCCTCAGGTCCCCTTTCCAAAGGACATTTTTAATAAGTTTGCTAGGAACACATTGAAGGAGGGTAAAGACTAACTAGTATTGGGATTGTTCTTATTTTTAATGTTTTTTTCATCAGAATTTATTGGTGTCATTAGAAATGAGCATGTGCATTTTACTGATCACCACAGTGGTTAACAGTGAGGATTCTGGGGTCCCACTGTCTGCATACTTGACAAATTCTGCACCTTTCTTATTATTGTAGGAATCTGGGCAAGTTATTAAATTTCTGTACACCTCAGTTGTACTGTGACTAAGTGGAGATAATGATATTTCTTCTAAGGTTTATGTGAGGCTAAAATGAGAGAACACCTATCAAATATTTAGAACAAAGACTGGTAAGTAAATGCTAATAAATGTTAGAAATGTTTATTTCTAAGAAGAGACCACAAGCCAATTAATTGATGTAGGGTTATTTCAGGGGAGCTTTGAAGGGGGGTAGTGAATGTTAGTTCTTTACACAGATTTTTATGACAGCATCATGTTAAAAAAATATGAGGAAAATGATCAATTGGAGAGCTTCACATTTCAAGGACTTTCTATGGAAAGAAGAAAGACAGACCTGTACCCATATAAATACCTTACAAAAGAGTAAGTGATGAAATGCTAGAAAAATAGAGTAAGCATCAGAAATATTGAATAAGTTGGGCGTGGTGGCACACACCTGTAATCCCAGTACTTGGGAGGCTGAGACAGGAAGATTGCAGGTTTTTGGCCAGCCTTAGCAACTTAGTGAGGCCCTCCACAACTTTGTGAGACCCTGTTTCAAAATAAAAAAATAAAATAGGGCTGGAGGTACAGCTAAGGGGGAGTGCCCCTGGGTCGAATCCCCAGTATCACTAACAACAACAACAACAAAAAAATTAATTATAGCTTGGTGCCAGATTCAGGACCAAAAGGGTAGCCAGCAGGAACTTTATTATTTTTGGAGGTGCTATATAGATCTCACCTAGGACCTTGCCCATGCTAAGCAAGTGCTTTACTTCTGAGTCACACTCCCAGTCCCAAGGGAATTTTTAAAACAAAAAATGAGAACAGGTCCCTCCTTTATTAAAAGCTTTGCAGTTTCTTTTCATGGGCATGAACTCCAGTCCTCATCTCCTTGGTCTACTCCTTTGGGAGGAGTCTTAAGGGATGGTAAAAAACTTCTTTCTTGAGACATGGAAGTAGCAGGTAGATTCCCTAGACTAAGCCATGTGTGAAGTCTACCCTATACCTAGACTTCTAGTTACAAGAGATAATAAAAACTCTCATTGTTTAATCTGGTTAAAAGTCAGCTTTAGGGCTGCAAGAGGGGTGGGTGGGTGGGGTATAGCTCAGTGGTAGAGCACTTGCTTAGCATGTGTGAGGTCCTGGGTTCAATCCCCAGCACTGCAAAAAAAAAAAAAAGTCAGTTTTACTCTTATCCCTGCCTGAATTCATCCCAACGTATACCAGTAACACTGTAGTTAGTAAAGCAATATTAGAGTCCACCTAAGAGGAAGTAAATGGGGGGAAGGAACTGGAAGAGTGATGTGTGTGTGGGGGGGGGTGCTGGGGATTGAACCCAGGGGCATTCTATCTCCAAGACACACCCCAGTCCTTTTTATTTTGAAACAGGGTCTCACTAAGTTGCTGAGGCTGGCTTTGAACCTGTGGTCCTCCTGTCTCAGTCTCCCAAGTACTGGGATTACAGATACATACTACCATGCCTGGCTGGAAGAGTGTTCTTGATGTTCTTTTTCTTTGGGTCACTTTTCCTACGTATGTGCTCTCTTTATAGTGTATTTTGCCTTGCATGTGTGCTTTAGTTTTATGTTCTGAAAGGTAGCAGTCTTTTCTTTCATTAAGTCTGGATTGTTTAGCCATAATTAGAAAGGCTTTCTACCTATACTGGTTAAAATCGAATTCACTTCTGGACTCCTTCTGGTACTTGTATGCTTTAATTTAGACCTCGGATATCAATTTGGAGTTTAGTCTTTTGCATCATGTAAAGTATGAATGTGGTGGATTTTTTGGAAAGTTCATCTTTGGTGAAAGCATTCACATCATCATCCTAGTCAGAAGTAGCAGCAATAGCATTATTTTGCATGTAATAATAGGTCACTGAGACTCCAATAAGTCCTATTATCATCCCCACTTTCAAATGTGGAAACTGAGGCACGTCTGTGGGACTGGAGTTCAGGCATTCTGGTTCCAGAGTCCACACGCTAACTACTATACCAGAGGTCACAAGGTGTGAGGGAAACAGGATCATATACAGAGACACTGGACTCCAAGCCTGGGTCAATGACCTGGAAGGTCTCATTCAGAGACCAGACATAACAGGGCCTGACCAGCATCCAGGACTTTGCACCACCAGCTCTACTTGAACCACACTGTCTCAGGAGGTGCTATGCCCAGGGTTTCTCATGCTTTCCCTCATTAGTCACTGTTGTGCAACTGACCAAGGCTGGGAAGTTGCAGGTTCAATCTGGTCCATCTGAAAAAGAAGCGATGTGTTGGGGAGGGGGGGTGAATCATGCCTTTATTCCAGCTGTGGTGAGCTAAACATATTACTCACTGGAGGCTGGCTGAGTAAAGAGAGCTCTGCACAGAGACTTCTGCATAGGCCTTCTGTACAGTGGACAGTTGAGGTAGGAGTATGGCCTTGTCCCAGTAAACAACTTTTGGCTGAAGAACAAGGGACCAGGAGACCAAAGCCTCCCCCTTAGACTCCTTCCCAAAATAAACATAGTTAGGACTTTCTGGGCAGCTACAACCACAACCGTAAGGCCCTTGATTACCAGAGCATAGAATGACATATAGGCTGAACACTGTTCTGCTTCTGTAAATTGCTTATGCTGGTAAAAAAATTTTCCACTCATTCCCCCTTCCCAAGAATTAAGCTGGCTATTATAATTTCTGGGCTCGGGGCTCAGACCTGGGGCTTTGCTCTCTGATCCTCACCAGGTGAATAAAACTTGTTACAACCTAATCCAGTCTCTGGGTCCTTGCTCACTGGGTACTGGACTCTCCTGCAACATAGTCCCTGTCCATTTTTTATACCTAAGCAGAATAAAGATGACAGCCTGCTGGGACACAGAGTGAATAAAGGTGGTATCATGCCAGGGCATAGGGTTAACAAAAGTGGCGATGTGCAGAGTTAATAAAGATGGCAGAGGGCCAGGGCACAGAGTTAACAAAAGTGGCACTAAGCTTGGGACTATGGAGTATTCAAGTACATGTTTAGGGGTTTCTGTGGTTGCTCCACAGAAATGGTGATTTAACGGATGGAAAACTTTTTAGAGACACACACAGTCACACGAGTGCGTATCCAGGGCTAGGGGAGAGCTAAACACCACACGCAGCCATGGTCACTCACCCACAGGCAGAGACAATCACGCACCGACAACAGACGTAACACCGCAGACCTCCACTCAGAGCGCGGGCACAAACGCCAGGGCCTGGCAGAGCGTCCGCACGCACGCGGGTTCCGCCCACTCGAGCATCGCGAGATCCGGCTGGGGGCGGGGCTTGGCCTCCTAGAGACTACGTTTCCCAGAAGGCACTGCGGCACCAACCCAAACCAGGCTCAGCACCGGCGACGCCTGTGCGCCTGCGCTGTCTTCCGGTCCGGCGGTGAGCCGACCGGTGCCGAGTGGAAGTGCGCCCCGGGTTATGAGGCCGGGCCGAGGCGGCACCTGGACCCGAGGAGGTGGCAGGTGAGGCGCTCCGAAGCTCTCCAGACGCTCCGGGGTCCGTGTGTGGCGGGCGCCGCGGCAGGGCAGTCCCGGGCCTGAGGCGAACCCAGACGGCCCGACCCGCGTCAGTCAGCGGCTTCTCAGGACCACACTTCCCGCCGGCCCCCGCGGCGCCCCCTCCTGCGCCCAGTCTCCTGCAGGCCCCGGAACCGAGGGCGTTCCCCATTCATTCTGTGTGTGCCATTTTTTTTTTTTTTTAAATCTGGGACGAAGTCTTGTTTCTTGCGGTCCTCCAACAGTTGCAAGACCCCAAAAGATTTAGAATCACTGGCATAGAAGCAGGGTTTATACTTGGGAACATTTTATTTATGTATTTATTTTTGTGCTACTGGGTATTGAACTCGGGCATTCTGTTTCTGAGCAACACTCCCAGCCCTTTTTTATTTTTATTTTGAAACAGGGTCTCACTAGGTTGATGAAAGCCTCACTACTTGCTGAGTCTGTCCTCGAACCTGTGATCTTCCTGTTTCAGCCTCCCGACTACTGGGATTACAAGCGTGCGCCACCACGGCCGGTTTGGGAACACTTTATTTTATTTACTTATTTTTATTTTATTTTATTTCGGTACTGGGGATTGAACCCAGGGGTATTTTACCTCCGAGCTACACCTCCAACCCTATTTTTTATTTATTTTGAAACAGGGTCTCACTAAGTTGCGGAAAGCCTCACTAAGTAGCTGAGGCGGGCCGCGAACCCTGATCCTCCTGTCTCAGCCTCCCAAGTACTGGGATTACAAGCGTGGGCCACCACGCCTGGCTTTTATTCTTTATTTTGAAACAGGGTCTCACTAAGTTGCAGAAGGCCTCACTAAGTAGCTGAGGCTGGCCGCGAACCTGGATCCTTCAGTCTCAGCCACCCAAGTACTGGGATTACAAGGGTGCGCCACCATGCCTGGCTGTTGGAAACATTTTAGATGATCTTGTTGAAGTTCTGTGTCCAGCAGTGGGGTTGAGTAAATCACAAGCTATGCATGTAGTAGCATAGTGTACCAGTAATAAATACAATAGTGCTTATAAAAGTCATAATAAAAAATAACTTCCTATTCCATCATATTAAACATCAGTCATAATTATTTCACTTCCATATTAGAGTGAATTATTTATGCTGTGCCAGGCACTGTTGTATGCGTCTTTACAAAATACTACTTGCTTAATGATGAACTCTAGATGTGGTTGAATGACAACACTTTAAATACGTTGCTGAGGCTGTCCACGAACCTGAAATCCTCCCGCCTCAGCCTCCCAAATACTGTGATTACAACTGTGCACCACCACGCCCTGCTCATTTTTTGTGTTTTTATCATGTGTATCTGGTTGGGTTTGACTTCTTTTTGCTGAATTTCCTTATATTGTGCAAAGGGTCTAGTTACGAATATCTTGTCAGTTAATGTCCAACATCAATAATTTTTTATGTGTGTATGGTGCTGGGGATTGAACTCAGGGGCATTCTACCTCCAAGCTACATCCCCCAGCCCTATTTTATTTTTATTTGAAAACAGGGTCTCCCTAAGTTGCTGCAAGCCTTGCTAAATTGCTGAGGCTGGCTTTGAACTTGCGACCCTCCTGTCTCAGCCTCCCAAGTACTGGGAATACCGGTATGTGCCAATGTGGCTCAACATTTTTTTATAGTTGTGTGGTATTCTATTACATGGCGGTGCCAAAAATGATTCAACCACTTGCCTACTTATGTACTAATTTTGTATTCTCTTCAACAGATGTCATTATGTGTGCAACTTTGCACACTGTGGTGTCCCCAATGGAAGGGCATATTTATGAGCTGATAATGGAGCACTGGGTGTGCTCCATTTAATTTGTTTAATTGTCCCCTGAAACTCCACCCCATTAGTTGACTCAAGGTAAGCCCAACAAAGTGGCATTCACAAAGACTCAGATTGGGCTGTAGGCTCTGTGTGTGTGTGTGTGTGTGTGTGTGTGTGTGTGTGTGACTAGGGATTGAACCTAGGGACATTCTACCTCTGAGCTACACCCCCAGCCCTATTTTATTTTATTTATTTATTTGTGTGGTATTGGGGATTGAAACCAGGGCCTTCTACCTCTGAGCTATACCCCCAGCCCTATTTTATTTTTTTATTTTGAAATAGCATCTCACTAAGTTGCTGAGGGCCTCAGGAGATTGCTGAGGCTGGCTGTGAACCTGCAATCCTCCTGTCTCAGCCTCCCAAGTACTGGGATTATAGGCAGGCACCACCACACCCATCAGGCTGTAGACTTTTTTTGTTGTTGTTTTGTCTTCTGTGTGTGTGTGTGTGTGTGTGTGTGTGTGTGTTACTGGAGATTGAACCCAGAGGCATTCTACCTCTTGAGCTACACCCCCAGCCCTATTTTATTGTTTATTTTGAAACAGGGTTTTGCTAGGTTGATGAGAGTCTTACTACTTGCTAAGGCTGTCCTTGAACCTGCAATCCTCCTGTCTCACCCTCCCAAGTACACAATTCATGTACCACCCCCACCACACCCACTTGGCTGTGGGCTCTTTGAATATGGAAGTTGGGAAAAGAGCCAGGTAGACTTCTGAAGAAGTTACATTTGATGCATGAGAGAATGACTTCCTGGGGAAGCTTCATTTTCTGCTAGGGATGTGCAAATTATGCTGGCCCTCTTTACTCTCTGGCTGAAGGGAGCTTTTCATGTCCTTGAGGTACCATGTGCATCTCAGTCACTGCAACAGGTCTGAGCATCCCTGTGTCAGATTTGCATCAGCAACAAAGCAGAACCTCTTGGTATTCAGCAAAGACGGGAAAGAAAAGACCAGTGGTTGGTTCCCTGACTCCTAGGCAGCAGCTAAAGCTGTTTTCCTGGGATTGACCCAACCATTTTGTCCCAACTCTAATATGGGGAATGGAAGGGGACAAGCAGGTGGGGGACTTGTAACTTTGGCATTCTGGGAGGTATGAGGTAAGCCTAGCCTCTCATATTTGTTTTTTCCTCCCTCAGCTCTGTCATCTCAGGACTCCGCCCTTCTCCAAGAGAGAAACCCAGATGAGCACCCATCAGACCTTGAAATTCTAAAAGTCATGTCCCTTGTGAGTTTTAAAATCATGTAAATATTTGTTTCCCTTATCCTGAAACTTCTGACGTGTGTTTCATCAGTTAACTTGGCTCTCAGAGGTCCTCATTTTAGGGAATAATAGGGCCAGACAGCTAGTCCTTTTCCCACAGCTCTCTTCTCCCTGATCAATGCCCATTGATTCATTCTGGATAGCATTCTACTTCTGAGCTATTTTTTTCCCCAGCCCTTTTTATTTTTTATTTTGAAACAGGGTCTTGCTAAGTTGCTCAGGGTCTGGCTAAGTTGCTGAGGCTGGCCTTGAACCTGTGATCCTCCTGTCTCAGCCTCTTAAGTACTGGGATTACAGGCATGCACCACTGTGCCTGGCTCACATTTGTTTGTTTTTTGTTGTTGATAATGTAGTGTAAAGTAATAGGTCTTGCCTTAATTGAGACTTTATTATATGCAAGGCAGAGTGGGCCAGATGTTTTATTATATTTTTTTGTGTGTGTGGTACTGGGGATTGAACCCAGGGGCATTCTACCTCCAACCTACACCCCAGCCTTATTTTATTTTTATTTTGAAACAGAGTCTCACTACGTTGAGGAGAGTCTCACTACTTGCTGAGGCAGTACTTGAACCTGCGATCCTCCTGTCTCAGCCTCCTAAGTACTGAGATTACAGGTGTGTGCTACAACGCCTGACTACTGACACTGTTTCTTAGAATAAAGAAAATTACAAGCCGGGCATGGTGGTGCACATCTATAATCCCAGTACTTGGGAGGCTGAGACAGGAGGAGTGCAGGTTTGCTGCTAGCCTCAGCAATTTAGCAAGGCCTTCTGCAACTTAGTACGACCCTGTTTCAAAATAAAATAGGGCTGGGGATATAGCTCAGAGGTAGAACGCCCCTGGGTTCAATCCCCAGTACCACACACACATATACACACACAAACAAAAAAAGAAAGAAAATTCTATTTAGCTTTTGAATTTCCATCCCAGACCTATGCAGAAGAGTTCTGGTTTGCAGTAAAGGGGTACATTTGGGAATATTTAAACATTGTGTCCTCTATCACTTGCCCACATCCATCCTGAGATTTTTTGTTCAACAGAACACCCCTTCCTGCAAAGACCTCCTCCAGCTCCTCTCATCCCACTGTGAAACATTTCCTTGAAATATGCATATATTATTTTTGCCTATTGTTCCAGGGGTCAGAACTGTTCAGAGATGTGGCCATAGTCTTCTCCCAAGAAGAATGGGAATGGCTGAAGCCTGCTCAGAGGGATTTGTACAGAGATGTGATGTTGGAGACATACAACAACCTGGTCTCACTGGGTAAGGTGATCTGGTCTGCTAGTTTGGAGCTCACCCTTGGGCTTATTTGTTCCTTCCTAGTCTGTTCCTGGGTGCTTTCCAGGTTTGTGACTGGTTGGTTATTTTTGAGTGTTTAAAGGACAGTCCATTGGTAACCAAAATCTTGATACTTGCCCCAATGTGCCAAATCAGATAATTGGGACAAGTCTTTGGAAAGAAGGAAAAATAAATTTTATTGATTTGCTATCAAATGGGAAAATCAGTGAATAAGGTTCAAGAAAGAAAAAGCTCATTTTTTTCAAGGCCCAAAAGAAAAAAAATTTCCCTTTTAAGGCCTAGACTTCAGATAGGAGCTCCAGGTGTTTATCAGAAAACACTATTCATGTCCACATTGTCCTTGAGATAGGTTCCTTGACTTATTGGCATCAGTCTTTCATTCCTGTAGTCAGTAAACTGATAGCATATTACTTGTTAACAGGGTGAGGAGAAGGAAAAGGAAGAAAAAAACATGTCAGGGTTTTTTTTTTTTTTTTGTGGTACCGGGGATTGAACCCAGGGGTGTTCTACCTCCGCGCTACACCCCCGGCCCTATTTTTTTATACTTTATTTTGAAACCGGGTCTCACGAAGTTGCGGAGGGCCTCACTAAGTAGAGAGAGAGAGAGAGAGAGAGAGAGAGAGAGCGAGCTTAGGCTGGCCGCAAACCCGGATCCTCCGGTCTCCGCCTCCCAAAGTACTGGGATTACAAGCGTGCACCACCACGCCCGGCACATGTCAGTTTTAAAACAAGCTACCTGCTAGCTGTGCAGCAGTGTCATAATCAATCCACGAAATGGACCCCCATTACACATTAGCAGAAACTATTTCTTTCCTCACCCTCAGGCAGTTGTTATGTCCTCATCTAGCCTTTTCTGTAGCTGCCTCTCCTGCTCAATGACTCAGCCCTGGATCTGAGTTCCCCACACTATATAACTGGGTGGTCTGTTTCTTTTTACCAGGTCTTGCCATATCTAAACCTGATGTGATCTCCTTCCTGGAGCAAGATAAAGAGCTCTGGACAGAGGAAAGGGTGATGGCAGGAGGCCTGTGTCCAGGTGAGTCAGGCATCAGTGAAAAGAGCAGCCCCTGCAGGTAACAGGTCAGCTGGTCAGCAAGAAAGTGGACCCTTTGCATTAGTCATCCCTTCAAGTTGTCAAATTCAGAGGCCATGTCTTACCATCTTCCTCAGCTTATCAGTAACAAAGGTGATCTAACAAAGGTGTTCACTCTTTCCTTCCTGAAACATTTTTGAAAAAAATTCATCTTCCAATTAGAGATAGCACGAATACACATGTGGTGGTTCCTAAGGAAGGTGTTTTTTTCTTTTTTTTTTTTTTGCGGTACTGGGGATTGAACCCAGGGGCATTCTACCTCTGAGCTACACCCCCAGCCCTATTTTTTATTCTTTATTTTGAAACAGGGTCTCACTAAGTTGTGGAGGGCCTCACTAAGTAGCTGAGGCTATTTGCAAACCCGGATCTTCCGGTTTCAGCCTCCCAAGTACTGGGATTACAAGCATGTGCCACCACGCCCAGCTGGAAAGTGTTTTTTCTTTGGCAAGATATCCTTTGATCATTTGTATCAGGTTTTTATTTGAATTTTGGAGTCAGTCAAGTATTTTTTGAGACTTTATGAACCACATAAAACAATGTACATTGGTGAGACAGACATTCTCCCTGCCTTGGTAGAACTTACACTGTAGGGGGAAGTAGACATTAACATACACACACATGTGCAAGCACACGCACATATATGGAAAAAAAAGAACAGGTTCATTTAGGTTGTATAACAGGACTGATACCTCTCTAAGGAGAAGGCAAATGCTGAGACATGGAAGTTTAATCGAAGTTGGGGAGACATCAGGTGTATCCATTGTGTGGAAAGACCTGAGCTGAGTGAGCTCTTGTACTTCTGGAGACTGGATGGCCAGGGTGACTGCTGTTGATGACCAAGGCAAGGAGCACAAAGATAAGAAAGGCAGCCATGTTAAGAAGTTTGGGTTCTGCATGAACAAAGCTAAAGGAGTAAAAGGGAGATTGATTTCTAGCACTCAAATCCTTCAAATGCAAGTCAGCGTTTTTTTTTGTGGTGCTGGGGATTGAACCCAGGGGCATTCTACCTCCGAGCTACACCCTCAGCCCTACTTTTTATTCTTTATTTTGAAACAGGGTCTCACTAAGTTGTGGAGGGCCTCACTAAGTAGCTGAGGCTGGCCGCGAACCCAAATCCTCCGGTCTCAGCCTCCCAAGTACTGGGATTACAAGCATGAGCCACCATGCCCAGTTTAAAGAAGGGGCAAAGCACATAAAGCACATGGTGGTCTTGCTTTATAACACTCTAACGTGAACTAATCTAGTTACTTGAGACTAAACCTACTCCCTTCTGAGGGTAGTGTCCTTAAATTCTAATTATCTCCCATTAGACACCACTTCTTTTTTTGTGGTGCTGGGGATTGAACCCAGGAACATTCTACCTCTGAGCTATACTCCCAGCTCTATTTTATTTTATTTTATTTTATTTTATTTTATTTTATTTATTTTTGCAGTACTGAAGATTGAACTCAGGGGCATCCTACCTCCAAGCTATACCCCAGCCTATTTTTTATTCTTTATTTTGAAACAGGGTCTCACTAAGTTGTGGAGGGCCTCACTAAGTAGCTGAGGCTGGCCGCGAACCTGGATCCTCCTGTCTCAGCCTCCCAAGTACTGGGATTACAAGCATGCACCACCATGCCTGGCTCCCTATTTTATTTTTTATATTGAAACAGGGTCTCACTAAGTTGCTGACAGCCTCACTAAGTTGCCGAAGCTGGATTCGAATCCGCAATCTCCCTGTCTCAGCCTCCCAAGTATTGGGATTAGAGGCATGAGCCACCACACCCGGCTTAGGCCCACCTCTTAAATGTCCTCTTTCTCTGTTCTACTTGTCTACTTTCTAATTACTTACATTCAAGACGTTATAGGCATTATTTTAAGCCTGAATCTTCCAGTTTTTATTGTAGTTCCTTTTTCTGGAAAAGGAAAAAACAAACATACTTTTTCTCTTTTTGTTTTTTTTTTTTTTTCAGTATTGGAGTCTGGATATGATACCAAAGTATTATCTCCAAAGGAGCACGTTCATGAAGTGGAATCACCCCAGTGGAAGATAATGGAAAGCCTTACAAGTTATGATCTTGAGTGCTCAAGTTTCCAAGATGATTGGGAATGCAAAAGACAGTTTGACCGACAACCAGGAAATCCAGACAGACATTTCAGTCCAATGTTAATCAGTCATGAAGAAATGCCCACTTTCAACCAGCAAGCATCCCTTACTATTTATCAGAAAATTCATACTGGAGGAAAGCCATGTGGATATAATAAATGTAGAAAAGACTTCTGGCAAGAGGGATTTCTTATTAATCATCAAGGAATTCATACTAATGAGAAACCCTATAAATGTAAGGAATGTGGTAAGGCCTTTAAATATGGTTCACGACTAATTCAACATGAGAATATTCATTCTGGCAAGAAACCCTATGAATGTAAGGAATGTGGAAAGGCCTTCAATTCTGGTTCAAATTTCATACAACACCAGAGAGTTCATACTGGTGAGAAACCTTATGCATGTAAGGATTGTGCAAAGGCCTTTAGTCGAAGCTCACAATTGATTGAACATCAACGAATTCATACCGGTGAGAAACCCTATCAGTGTAAGGAATGTGGCAAGGCCTTCAATCGCATTTCACATCTTAAAGTACATTATAGAATTCATACTGGTGAAAAGCCCTATGCATGTAAGGAATGTGGGAAGACCTTTAGTCATCGGTCTCAGTTGATTCAACATCAGACAGTTCATACTGGCAAGAAACTTTACGAATGTAAGGAATGTGGGAAGGCCTTTAATCAAGGATCTACTCTTATTCGACATCAAAGAATTCATACTGGTGAGAAACCCTATGAATGTAAGGTATGTGGAAAGACCTTTAGAGTAAGCTCACAACTTAAGCAACATCAGAGAATTCACACTGGAGAGAAACCCTACCAATGTAAGGTATGTGGTAGGGCCTTCAAACGGGTCTCACATCTTACTGTACATTATAGAATTCATACAGGTGAGAAACCATATGAATGTAAAGAATGCAGGAAGGCTTTTAGTCATTGCTCACAGTTGATTCAACATCAGGTTATTCATACGGAGAGAAAACCCTATGAATATAATGAATGTGAGAGATCCTTAACTCATGATTCAACTACTGTTCAACATCAGAGACTGCATAGTAGAGAAACACATGTGAATGCAATAAATGTAGAAAAGCCTCCCATCAGCACTTATCCATTATTAATCATTAGAGAATTAATGTTAGCAAGTAATCATATGAATGGAAGTAATGGGAAAAGCCCATTAGCTTAGGCTAATCTCAACTAACTCCTGCATCTTGGAGAAAGACTTGAGGAATATAATGCAAATGAGAATGCCTTCATTCAGAGCTTATCCTTTATCCTAAGTCATAAAATTTATGCAAAATTCATGGATATAAATTGTTCAGACCACTGGTTTCAGAGAAGCAGGGAAAGGTTAGAAAAAACTTAACACATTCCAGAACCACATTATCTAACCACAGTTTATTAATTTTAACGAGAGGCTAAAGTTTAAATTTTCATGGAGAAGAAAAAAAATGACCAAGTTACTCTTGGGTTGACAAGGAAGTAAATCATGCAAGTACCATGAATGGTAATGAGAAGAATGAATTGAGAGTTTAACATGCCAAGAGAGGTAAGATATAGCTAAAGCTATATCCATGCATGTACATGAACACCTGAAAAACTACTCAGATATCAAACACTCAGGCAATGGGAGCACAAAATAACAGAAAATAAAAACAAAATGATGACATAAAAGGTGATCATCTTATATTTTCCTATTTCAGGAGTAATCTAAATTTGGGAGAGTGTTTCTTAATTTCCACATTGTTAAATTGTCTTGGGTTCTCAGTACTTCTGTCATAGACAAATGTTGGTTGCATATCTAGCAGCTATGCCCAGTTCTTTTTGTTAGCAGCATCTGTCTTGCCTTACAATCTGAAGATACCAGATTCTAGTTTTCCAGCCTCTTATGCAGCTCTGAGTGACCAGTATGTCCAGTGTTGGCCAATGGAATCTGCTGGAGCTTCTGGGAAAGATTTTCCTCATTCAGAAGAGAGATACATTGTGAAGATCCTCCCTCACTTCCTGTTTTAAAACATTTTCCTATGAGAATGTGATGCCTACAGCTATCTTGGAACCAACAGGAAAATACAGGGGATCTCAGAACCCTGACAACATTCAGCTACTGGGCCAATTCTGGAACTGCCTCATTGATGCCTTGTCAGGGAAGAAAAAAAAAAACCTTTATTACTAAAGTTACTTTTAGTTGGATATTTTATAAATTTGCATCTAAAAGCATTCTAAATATTATAACTTAATATTTTATTATGATTGGCAAATGTGGCCTAAAAGGAGCTACTTTTTCAAATTTTGAAATTTTCTTTGTGGCTAAGTACAGGACTGATTTTTGTCTATGTTTCATGAACTTTGAAAAATACATATAGTCTACATTTTTGCTGAAGCTGTCCTCAAACCTGCGATCCTCTTGTCTCAGCCTCCCAAGTACTGGGATTACAGGCATGTACTACCACGCCTGGCTTAGTCTACATTTTTGGATACAAGTTTCTAAGTAAGTCTATTAAGCCAGTGGGTTATTATAAAATGCTCCATGTTCCTATATAATTTGATATATTGGATCAGAATTTCCTAAAATTGACATTTATTTTAACCAAGATTTTGCATTACCAGAGACTTTTGCCTTTTAATTTATATTGTTTGGCCTATAAAGACATTATTGGCTGGGCGTGGTGGCCCACGCTTGTAATACCAGTACTTGGGAGGCTGAAATGGGGGATCGCAAGTTTGAAGCCAGCCTCAACAATTTAGCAAAAAAATTTTTTTTAGTACTGAAAAAAAAATCATACCAAATAAGAAATAAAATCGGCTGGGGATGTAGCTGAGTGCAATGGGTTCAATCCCCAGTAACACACACACACACACACACACACACACAAAGACTTACTATTGACACTCTTAAATAATCTCAGAGTGTTAGTAATACCTTTTACCATTTTCATAATATCCCATTTTGCTCAACAAAATCCAGCCTGCTGCCTGTTTTATAAATAAAGTCTTAGCCGGGCATGGTGGTGCATGCCTATAATCCCAGTACTTGGGAGGCTGAGACAGGATGATTGCAGGTTCG
The DNA here is from genome assembly GCA_004027185.1 of Glis glis. Classification (NCBI taxonomy): domain Eukaryota; kingdom Metazoa; phylum Chordata; class Mammalia; order Rodentia; family Gliridae; genus Glis; species Glis glis. Next base: position 7,901 of record PVJS01019569.1, on the reverse strand, counting down.
CAGCCAGCCTCAGCTACTTAGTGAGGCCATCTGCAACTGAGACCCTGTTTCAAAATAAAGAATAAAAATAGGGATGGGGATGTAGCTCAGAGGTAGAATGCCCCTGAGGGGTTCAATCCCCAGTACTACACACACAAAAATAAAGTCTTACTGAAACACAGCCATACTCATTTGTGACTGCTTTTGCACCACTACAGAACTGAGTGGTTGCAACAGACTGTATGGCCACAAAACCTCTATTTACTGTGTGACTTTACATAAAAGCTCTCCCCCGGCTCAGGGTAATTTTTTTGGTATTTTATATTCACATTTTGTAATAATTAATAGCAATGATTTATCCTTGTTTCGGTGGTATGTTTTTGCCTATCCATTTGTTTTCAAACCCTGTTGCTTTAGTTATTTTTCATTAAACATATAGATGGGGCTGGGGATGTAGCCCAGTGGTAGAGTACTTGCCTTGCACACACAGGCCCTGGGTTCAATCCCCAGTACCAAAAACAACCATATAGCTGACTTTTCAAAACTCAATATGAATCTTTTTCTTTGATAAGGAAATTTATGTTTTGATTTAATATAATTCAACTTTTTTCCTTTTACATTGTATGCTAATATGTTCCCATGGTCTTTTCCTTTCCGTATGTTGGCTGATCATTCCCCTTTTCTTTTGCTAAGTTATAATTTCTGCTGTGGTTAAGATAGTGGTTATCTCCCATTCTTAGTAATCATTATTTGGTCAGAAAGAGATCACTATTACACTTCCTAACCTGCTGTGAATTTTGTTTGCCTCTCTCTTCCATGAAGAGACCATCACCCTTGCTTGCTGTTTCCCTCCCTTCATAGCCCACTTCACTTTTCTAATGAATTAATGAATCTAATGATCTAACTGATGCTTACATTACTATCAGATTTGCCCATATTTCCATTTAAATTTAAATATACTCAGTGTGACATTCATTGCCGGCCACTGCTGTTCCTTGCTTTCTCTTGTCTGGAGATGAAAGTTGGGTTTTTTGTTTTGTTTTTGTGGTACTGGGTATTGAACCCAGGGACATTCTACCTCCAAGCTACTAAGTTGCGGAGGGCCTTACTTAGTTGCTGAGGGTGGCTGCAAACCTGTGATCCTCCTGTCTCAGCCCCCCAAGTACTTGGATTACAAGCATGTGCAATCATACCTAGCTTGAAAGTTTTATTTCAAGTGCCATTTAGACATTTTTCCTTGGGTATTTATATTTACCTTGGTAAGTGGTGATATATATATTTTTTTATGGTACCGGGGATTGAACCTGGGGGCAATCTACCTCTGAGCTACACCCCCATCCCTATAATATTTTTATTTTGAAACAGGATCTTGCTAGGTTGATGAGAGTCTCATTACTTGCTGAGGCTGTCCTTGAACCTGCAATCCTCCTGTCTGAGCCTCCCAAGTACTGCAATTACAGGTGTGCACCACCACACCCACTTCTTGAAAATCATATTTTAATTTTTGACTGATTTTGAATGTTTGTCCATAATAATTGAGTTTCTTCAATTGTGAAATCATGCTTTAAGCTTTCCACTATCTACATTTATCTTTGTTCTTTGATGAAAAACTTCAGGGTAATAAATGTGCATTTATTATATTTATAAATGGGGGAAAGTAAATACTAAAAGGGTTATAATCCCACAGGCAGCCAAACCTACATTCATATGTACGTATGTATCGTGTGTGTGTGTGTGTGTGTCTGTGTGAGTCATTGGGGATTGAACACAGGGGCATTCCACCTCCGAACTACACCATCAGCCCTTTTGGGGGGGGGGAGAATACCTAGTCTTGTGGCCCATTGTCTCAACTGAATGGCACTTCCTGCCTGCATAGGACTCAAGCGTCTATTCCTGCCAGTGTCTGTCCCTGGAGAGTCTTAGAGTTCTCTGGCTGCCATAGGGAGCATCGTGTTTCCTCCATTGACAATCTCCCTGGAACTGCTGAAGCGCTTGAATTTGGAAGCCAGAGGTTCAGATTTGTAGGGCCAGACGCAGACAAGTCTGAGTTTTGTCTTAGGCTGTGTCTTCCTGGTCCTCCAGGCCCTTCTTACCATCCCTCATGGATGTTTTCTCAAGGGGCCGGGCTTGAATTTTAGGATAGCAACAGCATGACCAAGATCCCTATGGATATAGAGCTGGCCTATATCCAGGGCTTGGCAGTTCAACACCAAATATGATTTGCTGGAGCTAAGGATTAGCCATTGATGGTATAGACAGCATCACAGGAGGGTGCAGAAGAAGGAAGCCATTGTAGGAAAAAAAAGAAGCTTATCTATTCGGCAGGAATAGGTAAGAGTTATAGGTAAGAGTTTTTTCTCCTAAGAATAAAGAGAATACATAGGGGGTTTTTCTCCTAAACTCTTTCCTCAAAGGTTTACAGAGAAAATGAGACCCCCTTCACTTGAGATCTCAGACTGTACTTACCTTTTGTGTGTGTGTGTGTGTGTGTGTGTGTGTGTGTGTGTGTGTGTGGTACTGAGGATTGAACCCAGGGGCATTCTACCTCCAAGCTACTCCCCCAGCCTGATTTTATTTTTTATTTTGAAAAAGGGTTTCCCTAAGTTGCAGAGGGCCCCACTAAGTAGCTGAGACTGGCCGTGAACCTGCGATCCTCCTGTCTCAGCCTCCCAAGTACTGGGATTACAAGTGTGCACTACCATGCCCGGCTCTGTACTTACCTTTGAAACATTACTGGCCCTCACTCTCTGTCACCTTTCACAGAATATCCCAAAGTCAAGATTTTGATTCATGTGCCCCAGCTACCACATAATAGTGGGGAAAATCATCTCTTAGCTTTTGCTTCCGTCCTAATGAGATGGGACCCAGGTTGGGCCAGGAGATCTCAGCTCCAGACTTTTAGCTTACCTACATTCTTTCTACCAGGGTCTCACTAAGTTGCTGATAGCCTCGCTAAGTTGCTGAAGCTGGCCTTGATCCTGCAATCCTCCTGTCTCAGTCTCCCAAGTACTGGGATTACAAGCTTGCACCTCCATGCCCAGCAGGTTCTTGTTTTTGACAGCATAAGAATTTGGCTCAGGAGACATGGAGATCAGAGTGCAGCTTAATAGAAAGAGACTGGAAAAGGAATCAAAGCTCCCATGCAGGGGAGAGGGTCCTGAAAAGGGGTGCCATGCTGAGGTGCTCACACCAGGCCTCAGCTGCTGCCTCCAGCAAGAGCTGCCACTGCCACCAAGGTACCACCACTGCCAAGGAGCCACCACTGGTCCCTGCTGCTGCTAGCTCTCTAGTTGCTGTCACTGTCTCCTGGGCTGCCAGGAGGCTAACTTTTATAGACTGACAACTCATCTGATTGGTCCATTTTGTGAACCCAGTTTTGGATCCAGGGCCTGATTGTTCTATTTTCAATCCCTCATTTGAATCCCTGATCAGTCTTGGGCTAGAAATCAGGGAGGGCCACCTGATTTTTACCTGGGTTAAAACAAAAAACCATAGAAGGCAGAGGCTTTACGACACAAATGACTATCACCAGGGCAAGAATAGATACTCCTAAACTGAGCACCTGGGAATTTTGTGTTTGTGGTACTGGGGATTGAACCCAGGGGCCTTCTACCTCAGAGCTACATCCTCAGTCTTTTTATTTTATTTTGGTGCTGGGGATTGAACCCAGGGGCATTCTACCTCTAAATTTTACCCCCAGCCCTATTTCATATTGTATTTGGAAACAGAGTCTCACTAAGTTGCTGAGGGCCTGAGATTACAGGCATGCACCACCACACCTGGTTTCTCAGTCCTTTTTAAATTGCTGTTTTGAAATGGTCTTGTTAGATTGCTGAGAGTCTCACTAAGTTTTTGAGGCTGGCCTCCAACTAGTGATGCTCCTGTCAGCCTCCCAAGTACTGGGATTACAGGTGTGTAGTACCATGCCTTGCTGAGATTTTTCTTTTCTTTTCTTTCTTCCTTTTTTTTTTTTTTTTGCAGTACTGGGGATTGAACCAGGGTCATTCTATCTCCGAGCTACACCCCCAGCCCTATTTTTATTCTTTATTTTGAAACAGGGTCTAAGTTGCAGAGGGCCTCACTAAGTAGCTGAAGCTGGCCACAAACCTGCGATCCTCCTGTCTCAGCCTCCCAAGTACTGGGATTACAAGTGTGCACCATCACACCCATCTGGGATTTTTTTTCTTAAATTTCTGTTAAATGAACGAGGCGTGATGGCAACATGCCTGTAATACCAGTATTTGGGAGGCCAAGACAGGAGGATCGCAGGTTCTAGTCAAACCTCAGTAACTCTGACTCAAAAAATAAAATAGAGCTGAAGGTGTAGCTTGGAGGTAGAATGCCCCTGGGTTCCACCTCCAATATATAAAAAACAAAATTCTGTTAAATGAGTTGGGGCATACCTATAATCCCAGGTTCAAGGCCAGCCTCAGCAATTTATCTAGACCCTCCCTCAGCAACTTAGACTCTGTTTCAATCAATCAATCAATCAATCAATCAGAAAGATAGGGCTGGGGGTATAGCTCAAAGGTAGAACACCCCTGGGTTCAATCCCCAGTACCTGCTTCCTACATACAAATTCTGTTAAATGCACATGTGAAAGCATTTCTAAAGTTTACATGTGCCAGTTTACAGAAGAATAACAAATACTAGTTTACCAACCAATATGGAGTTACCTGAGAATCCCTGGAGTGTCCTTGAAATGCCATTTCTTTTCTACCCTCACTTCCTCAGGAAACCTTTTTATGAAGTTATGTTATATTCTTTGGCTCTTTATTATCGTTTTGCCACATATATGTCATCCTAAATTAAATGTCTACTTTGTCCTTGTTTTGGATTTAAAAGGACTAACACTCTGGGGTCTTCTCTGACATGTTTCATCCTTGATTTTGAGATGCATGTGTGTAGATACATTAGACAAGATTTGCTTTACCTCAACATAACCACCTTGTGCAAGCACACCAACAGTTGTTTCTCGGAGGTAGAGTGCCCCTGGGTTCAAGCCCTAGTACTGCAAAGTAATAATAATAACAATAATAATAATAATAATAATAGAATCTGTGGAATATCTTCATGTTTTCTGGGCAGAGGCACAAGGGTAGATTTCTATCCAGGGTAGAGATCTGGTAGTGAACTTCTGGATTGTGCATCATCACAGCCCTTCTCCACAGTTGTCATGAGGTTTGGACAACTGCCACCATCTCTCTCATCTTACCCAAAACACCAGCAAATTGTCCCAGGCATTTAGGGGAAACTCTGTGAGTGAAAAGCCCCACTTTTAGTAGCTTTTTAGGAGCAGCAAGAGGGGTAAATTTCCCCTGAAAGGGCAATTGCCACTCCTTCCCATAAAACTGGAATTAGGTAGAGAGTCAGGAGAACTACACCCTTGAAGACTATTTTCATGGATCAAGGAGTCATGTTTGCTAGTCATTAAGTCTGAGTTGATTTGCCCCCGAGTGTGAATGTTTGGCTGGGGAATCACCAGGTCTCCAGGTATTGAACTCAGGGGCGGTATACTTCCGAGCTACAACCTTAGCCCTATTTTTTTTTTTTTTTTGTGGTACTGGGGATTGAACCCAGGGACACTCTACTTCCAAGCTACACCCCCAGCCCTATTTTATTCTTTATTTTGAAACAGGGTCTCACTAAGTTGCAGAGGGCCTCACTAAGTAGCTGAGGCTCCCGACGAACCCGTATCCTCCAGTCTCAGCCCCCGAAGTACTGGGATTACAGGTGTGCACCACCATGCCCGTGTGCTATGGGAGAAGTGCTGGGCTTCAGGGAGAGCCAGATCAACGGTAGCCCGATGGCTGCTCCCTGGCTTGCAGTTGCTCACGCCTGTGGTCTCACATATTCCAGAGACCACGGAAGAAGAATCTCTGGAGCCTAGGAGTTCAAGGACCTGCCTCGGGAACCAGGGAAATCCCCCATCTCAAAAGGAAAAACAAAACAAAACAAAGTTGGTGTTCTTGACCCATGATTCCAGCAGGTGGCGGTGCTGTACTGCAAAACAGTAGCCAAGGATGCCACTGGGGATGTAAAGCATTATTTTTTCCCCCATAAACCCAGGGATTTTTTTCACTGAATTATCATCTCTCCATGCAACAATTCCAGTTGGGACATTAAATCAAGATCTTTCATTTTTCTTTTTCTTTTCTTTTTAGTACTGGGTATTGAACCCAGGGGCATTCTACCTCCAAGCTACACTCCCAGCCCTATTTTATTTTTTATTTTGAAACAGGTTCTTGCTAAGTTGATAAGGAGCTCACTAAGTTGCTGAGGCTTGCCTCAAACTTGTGATCCTTCTGTCTCAGCCTCCCAAGTACTGGGAAATACAGGAGCATGCCACCACGCCCATTTTAGTTTTTCTTCTTGAAAACGTGGTTTAACCCTGTTAGTTGAATTCAGGAATTTTTTTTTCTCCTAGAGACACCCAGATCCATGGAGTTTAGCACATACATGTTGAGGGTTACAGCAGCTGCCAGATTATACCATATTGTCCTCTGGGAGGTTGGAAAAATTCAGGAAGTAGGGGAAAAGAAAGAGACCAGATGGTGGGACCAACTAAAAGGCTTTTATCTATATCTATTATTTCTCCATCTATCACCTATTGAAGCATCATTGGAAGAGTTCCTAGAGGGGAAACTCCCAGGACAAGTGGGGTCCTAGGTGTATTTGATGAAAAGGAATTTCAGCATGTGCCAGAGACACAGATTTATTTCAGAAAGCAGATACACATTCAAGGGAGAATTGCAGGCAGTTTCAAGAGAGAGACTCTTTTAGTCTAAAGCAAGGAATACATATTCAAAGGAGAATGTGGGCCATTTCTAGAAGGAGATACAGGAACCCATTCGCCTGGTGTGTGTGTGTGTGTGTGTGTGTGTGTGTGTGTGTGTGTGTGTTGCAGTACTGGGGATTAAACCCAGAGGCATTGTACTCTGAGATACACCCCCAACCTATTTTGTTTTTTTTTTATTTTGAAACAGGGTCTCACTAAATTGCTGAGGCTGGTCTCCAACCTGCAATTCTTTTTTCTCAGCCTCCCAAGAACTGGGATTACAAGCAGGCGCTACTATGCCCAGCTTGGGGTATTAATTGTTAGGACAAAACCCCATGCTACTTAATCTCTCCTGGGTAGTTACCCTTGGAGATTTTTTCCTGTTCTGTTATAGATGCTGAGCTACACTAAAGATTACTCCTTCCCTTTTCATGTTGTACTGATCTAAAGATTACTCCTTTCTGTTTGGACCCTGAGAAGCCAGCTTCCTCCTGCTCTGTGATACACTGAAGATTACTCTCTTGCATTTGGATCCTGAGAAGTTAGCACCCTCCTGTTACAGACTGTGCTAAAAAAAAAATCACAAACTTGCGGATCTTTTGTGTGGCTTGCATACCCCTCCCTTATAAATGATACTTTCCTCCTGTCTTTTGGGGCTGACACCACTCTTGGTATCACCTGCCTGCTGGCAGATGTTGGAATACAACCTTGCTACCCCCACTCCCTTTTTTATAGGGCCTAGTTCCTCTCGGCCTTCAACCTAACATTTGGTGCTGAAACCCAGGAGATGCCACTGGGAGGAACCCAAAGGGAATCTCTCCTTTCATTGTTGACTGCACAATTTATCTTTCTCACTCAGATCTCTGATTTGCACACCTCCAGGCCCTCAAGTCCTAGCGCTAGGCCAGAGATTCTCCAGCTTCAGCCTCTGGGGATATCCCCTTTGGAACATCTTTCTGTCACAGGGACACCCTATCAGAGGATCATTCACCCTCGGCTCCATTGCCCTTTCTTTGGCTTCGATACTCTGAAATTCAAAATTGTCACTTATCTTCCCATACAGTATAGGATACTTTCAGTTGGTTCCCCTGAAGTCAACCCCTCTGGGATGTCTTTTTTTTTTTTTTTTTTTTTTTTTTTTTTT
>PVJS01019568.1:0-33577 GCA_004027185.1 Glis glis | reverse complement strand
GTTTTAGAGTTTGAACCCAAGGGCACTCTACCACTGAGCTATATCCTCAGCCCTTTTTATTTTTTATTTTGAGATAGGGTCTCATTAGGTTGCCTGGACTGGCTTCGAACTTGGATTCTCCTGCCTCAGCCTCTTGAGTAGCTGCTTGACCTTCTCTTTTTCTAATCTCTCGACTCCTTCCTTCCTTCCTTCCTTCCTTCCTTCCTTCCATCCATCCATCCATCCATTCTTTCTGTACTAGGGATTGAACTCAGGGGCATTCTACCTCTGAGCTACACCCCAGTCCATTTTATTTTTTTGTTTTGAAACAGGGTCTTGCTAAGTTGCTAAAGTCCTTGCCAAGTTGCTGAGGCTGGCCTCAAACCTGCAATCCTCTTGTCTCAGCCTCCCAAGTACTAGAATAACAGGCATGGGCCACTCCTGGCTTCTCAACCTTTTTCTTTAGCTACTAATCACTTTGCTCATCTCTCGCCATGAATCTCCTTCCTCCTGGCCATTGAGGGCTTGCACAGCCACCTGACTCCCTTGTAAAGGGAATGTCAGGAAGACAAAGCAGGCCCACCGCCAAGGGAGGGAGGCAGTTCTGCATCGACAGTGTGCTCATTTGCAGCCAAACCTAAATATAAACCAGCTGCCAGGAGGAGGCTGGAACCCACTCAAGTGGAATCAGGTCCAGAGACAACAGACATGCTTAGAGAAAGGAGAAAGAGACATCAGTGTCAAGCCCACAGGCCCCAGGCCCAGGCTTGGGCATGGAAGTTGCTCTGTCCATTTTCCATCTGAGTGGAGAAGAGAGGCCATTATGGTATCACTGAAAGATGTGGCTGGAAATGAGTAGGGGAGGTGGGCAGGGCAGAGGAAATATAGCGGACATATTCCAGCTCGAGCAGAGACTATGTGGTCCAGGGGACAGGCCAGAGATGCTTCTGGGTTGGACCGGGTAGTCAGAACTAACTGTTTTTCTGCAGTTGTGATTTTGGGGGTTGTGGAGGCAACTTAAAATGAGACCCTTTGCTGGGCGTGGTGGCACACGCTTGTAATCCCAGTACTTGGGAGACTGAGACCGGAGGATCTGGCTTCGCGGCCAGCCTCAGCTGCTTAGGGAGGTCCTCTGCAACTTAGTGAGACCCTGTTTCAAAATAAAGAATAAAAATAGGGCTGGGGGCAGCTTGGAGGTAGAATGCCCCTGGGTTCAATCCCCGGTACTGAAAAAAAAATGAGAACCAGCCTCCATAGTCTTGTGGAATCCTCAGGGGGTTTATGAAGCACATGGTACTTGCCATACCAGGGGAGCTGAGATATGGAAGCTCCTCACATAGCTCCCGAAAGGACATTTTATGAATGAGACTTACAGAACAAAGGGAATTTCATTAAGAAAGCAAGGCTTTTGGGGCCTTAGGCAACCTTGCTCTACTCAGAAGAAGGGTTAGATTCTATTAGTTCAACTTCGGTTTTGAGACGTTTGCTATGGGCCATGTATCTTCCTATAGCAAAACCCACAGTGGTCATTTTGGAATGAGAACATTTCATCAAGCCCCCGGACAACTTAGCCCACTTCGATAGGTGTTTTGTTGGAGTCCTGGTGTTTCTCGGTATCTTAGATTCCCAATATATCTGTTGATATATTTAATCTTTTAAAATGTAAAATCTTTTAAAAGATCATTTTAAAATGATCTTTTAAAATGTAAATCAAGTCGCCAGGTGCGGTGGCACATGACTGTAATCCCACCTACTCAGGAGGCTGAGGCAGGAGGATCACAAGTTTGAGGCCATCCTTGGCAATTAAATGAGAGCCTCTCAAAATCAAAAATAAAAAGGGCTGGGGATGTCGCTGAGTAGTAAGATATCCCTGGATTCATTCCCCATCCCCCACTCCAGTCCCCAAAGTCCAAAAGGAAATCAGATCATGTCACCCCTGGGATTAAAATTTTGTATCAGTTATCTATTGCTATGTAACCAACCACCCCAAAACTTAATGGCTTGAAGTAACTATTCATTATCTTAATTCTGTGGTCAGTACTATAGGGTGGGCTTAGCTGGGCAGTTCTTCTGGTGGTCTTGCCTGGGCTTACACCTGTGGCGGCAGCTATTTGGCAGCTTCCTGCAGGCTTGCAAGTCCAAATTCCCCTTATTTAACACTCTGGGGACTTTGGTGCTTGACCAAGTTATTGGCCAGGACTTTTCCTCCATATGGTCACTTGCCACTTAGCAGTCTAGTCTGGTATTTCATACATGGTGGTGGAAGTGTTCCAAGAAGGCAGAGGTGGGAGCTACAGGAACTCTTACACATCGCTTCTGCCCAGTTCTGAAGTCAAAGCAAGTCACGAGTCCAGTCCAGATTGAAGAGACGGAGAAATATAGACTACAACTCTCATGAAGAAGAGCTGTGAAAATTGTGCCTTTCTTTTTTTATTTCCCACAACTTCTTGTTGCTCTTATAGTGAAGTTTAAATTAAGTTCAATATTAATAATAAGCTCAAATATTAAAAAATAAAGGTCAAAATGACACATAATCTAGGCCCTGCCTGTCTCTCTGAAGGAACCTGTTACCAGTCTCTCCTTAGTTCACTACAAATAAAGTTTCTTTAGCTGGAGGGCTTGCAAACTCACTGTTAACCTCTGCCTGGCAAGCTCTTCCCTCAGATCTTTGAGAAACTGACTTCTGTTTTCTCTTTTAGTTCAGATTTCAGCTTCTCAAAGAGACCTTGCCTGAGTACTTCTCCCAGTCACTCTTTACCTCCTTACCATGTTTTATTTTCATATGACACTTAGCAATATCAGAAATTGCCTTATTAATTCCTCTACTGCCTGTCTTCTCAGCAGAATTTAAACCATGGAAGCGTGGCCATTGACTTTCTGGTTCAATTCTCTATCCCCAGTGCCTAAAATAGTTCCTGGCACCAAGCAGACATTCAATAATTATTTGTTCAATCAACTAACCTTGAAAGATTCATCTTTATAGCTGTGTGTGTGTGTGTGTGTGTGTGTGTGTGTGTGTGTGATATATACTGGTGATTGAACCCAGGGGCATTCTACCTCTGAGCTACGCACCCAGTCCTATTTTTTTTCAGTTTGAAACAGTCTCACTAAATTGAAGAGGGCCTCACTAAGTAGCTGAGGCTAGCCTTGAACCTGCGATCCTACTGTCTCAGCCTCGCAAGTACTGGGATTACTAGCATGTACCATCATGCCCGGCTATCTTTATAGCTTCGAAAATCTATATTCCCTTAGAAAAAAGACAGAAGCCAGGTGTGGTGGCACATGTCTGTAATTCTAGTACTTGGGAGACTGAGACAGGATTTCAGGTTCAAGGCCAACCCAGCAACTTAGCAAGATTCTCAGCAACTTAGTAAGACCCTGTTTCATTAGGATTTAAATAAAAAGCTGTAGGCTCTTTTCCTGCAATTAGCAGGCATTACCACCAAGTGGCAGCAGGGGTCTTATTCATTTTTAGCAATCTATTAGGTGAATATTTTTCCTGGGATTAAAATAATATTGTTGGCCCAAGTTTATGCTAACAGATTTATAATTAGTTATTATGTAATATGCTTTGAAAATTGCTGACTTGAAACAGTAATGAATAGTAAAACTATTTATCCATGAAGAATAAACACATTTCTTAGAGAAATTCTTTTTTCTCTCTGTGTACATAGTTGTTATTAATCATCATTAAATCAAAATCTTCTCCCATAGTCATATTATGATTAAAATGTTCTTTCTAATTTGACACGAATTCCACCTTCGAGTCACCATGCCTCACGGATGACATATGGGACCAGAACTCAGGTGAGGTTTGTGTTGAAAAGCTTTGTGAGTCCTCTCAGCTGTTAGCTCCATCCTCATTTAGGGCCTGCTGATGACTTAGTGCCTCTTGTGTTTCAACTCTCTTAACACTAGCTCTTCTATTTCTCTTCCCTATATCAAAATTAGGGAGAGAGGAAAAAATAGCTACTCCTTTATCCTCAAAGCATGACTCTGCCCCAGATTCTTTCTAATACAAAGAAAGTAATTTTTATTTCTCCTTAAATAAGAGCTGAATACCTCCCTCCATCTGGTTTTCTCACAGAGAGGTCTTTAAACTACCGATTATGTACAATAGGACTTATCGAAGCTATAGCAATGGTTCGACAAGAGGCAATTTATAAAAACTGTTTTCATGATAAGAGTTCCTCAGAAACTCTTTTTCTAAAGAAAGAGTCAGAGCTCTTGAACAGAAAAATCCAGCAGCACTGTACAAAACTTTCTGATTGGGCATTTGAGCTTTTCTGCACATCTCCTTGGAGAATGCCAGTTCTGAAGGCTGGACCTCTTGGGTCAGCAGCAGGAATCCAGCTGTGAGTCATGTTAAGACCTTAGGCTCCTAGGGACTGCATCCTCTCTTTGGCTCACACTCCTTCATCAGGCATGCAGGGATACAATAGATGTTTACTCAGTACTCTTCAGGGATGATCCCCACTCAGGGCATTCCACAGCACAGCTGCTTAGTCCAACCTAAAGGATGACTTTTTCTTCTTTCTATGGGGATGAGCCACTCATATTTTTGCATATTTGCTTACAAAAGCCAATCATCCTTAACTTAAATGTTATTTAGAACATACATGCAATCAGTAATCATTAAGACCTTATTTGTGTGTAATGAATAGTCACTGAATGGAAGAAAGACAGAAAATGACCACTCAGAGTTTATAGTCTATAAATGTGTTAATTTACATCAGTCTTCTGGCCTTTTGGGATTGCACAGCCCATTAGTTTAAAAAAGTAAGCAATTCCCTAAAATGTTTATATATTAACAATAGAACATTTGAATAAAATAGAACATTTATTCAAATGTCCTATTGCACTAATGTTTTATATTCATGAAAACATACACAAATATATACATTAAAATGGGTAATATAAAAAAGAAACAGATAATGGTTTTTAGTAATGGTTTTTTCGCTGAGTTCTTTTATACATTTATATTCCTAGTGAGAACAATGCAATTGAATATGTATCTTTGTTTTAAAATCTTGGTTTAGGATTGTGTGATTTGGTTCTAATTTTGGCTTGTTTTCTTGGTTTTAATTTCTGTCAGAGGGGGAAAAAGATACTTCATAGAGCCACTAGGAAGATATACTGCTGGCCTCCCTTGTTCAATCATTTTTTGGGGGGGTGGGGATGTAGCTCAGTAGTAGAGCACTTGCCTAGTATGCACAAGACCCTGGGTTCAATCCCCAGTACCAAAAAAGTAGATTAATTTTTTTACATCGTTCAATCTTACCAATTATGCAAAGGTTTTTGTGGAAACTCAGCTAATATGTTTTATATTCACAGATACCAACCTGATTTTCTTGCAAATGAATCAGAAGTTGCTGTGTTTTTATTTTAAGCAAATGTGATAAAAATATAGGATGAAAATGATTTTTAAATATTAGAAAACTCAATTTCTAAGTTTCTTGGTATGAAGCTATTTCATAGGTGGTGCAGTGCCATTTCAACAACAAAACCATGATGAACAGATCTGTTTTCACACTATTCTCTCTGTAGCACGAGGGTCTTCTGAAGAGCAGTCCTTTCTCATTCATTGTTAAATTGCCACTTTTACCTAAAGGAGCAGATTAGGCTTATTTATTTCTTGCTAGATAGAATTCTTCTAACAACTATTTGTTGCTATATGAAAGGTCAGAATTGGAAAGTATTGTATTTTTGTAAAAGCAAAATCAGCAGCATAATTTTACATATGACGTGTGTGTGTGTGTGTGTGTGTGTGTGTGTGTGTGATCTACTGCAGTGTAGATGATCTTATTTTTGTAAAATGAAGAACCACTCTAACATTCTATATTTCTTTATGCCTTCACTACCTCAAAGTGTGGTTCATTGACTAGCAGTGTTGGCATCACCTGGAAGCTCATTAGAAATCCAGGTTCTGACGGGCCAGACCTACAGAATCTGTACGTTATCAAAATTCCCAGGTGAGTCCAACACATGCTCATGTTTGAGAGGACTGCCCTATGAAATGATGGCTCTACTTGGCTTCATTAGCTTATGAAGAAGGAAAACCGAAGTTAATGAATTTCACACATGGAGCAACCGTGTAGCCTGACTTCAGAATCTTTTTTTCTTCTTCAATCAAACCACCTGCTCCACTGGTGGTAGCACTTGGTTTTCAGAAACCTATCTTCTGTGGAGGATATATCTTCTTAGTGTCTCTTTCCTTTAGTCACTCACAAAATCAGTTCTTTCAACAGTTCATTATTGAAACATAAAATAGCAATACCATTGACTTAGTTGACATCTGTACTTTTTGCCTCCAAATCTCACACACCACTCTGTAATATTGTTCCATACACATTTCTTCTAACCTTCAGAAACATTTTTCATGCATCTCTTGACATATTTTGCTGACAAAAGAGCCCATGTTAATTTTTAGTTATATTCTTTTCCACATCTGATTTCAGTCATTTTTACCACGTAGAAGGAAGATATGTGGCCGTTTGTTTCTTCTAAGTAAGAAAACTTTAGAGTTATTTTTCTTTTAATTGTTGTTTGAGGCATTTAAACAAATTCTCAGTTGGGTATCACAAGACCTAGAATGTTGCTGAGGCAACTGTAGACATTTGCATCTGTGTTCTGAGTGCTGAAGGATTGAATGTCCTACTGGTCACGATGCCTCAGTACCCAACATGCATGTGGGACAAGTTAACGACAGTTAATGGCAGTGGATGTGAATATATGTTTTAAGTAATCTTCTTCATTCCATTTATTTCCATTTGGCTAGCTTCTCATCGGAAGTGATCAGATCACCACTGTGTCACCTCTGAGCGCGGCCAATGGAAAGCTTGTTCTTGTAGTGTCTAATGGCCAGGTCAGTCATTTCCTCATTGTATCTGTAAATCTTTCAACCGTTATTTCTTTCCAGGAAACTTTTGAAGCCATGTGCCCGCTTTATGATAGTTAGTTTAGTTAAAATTCATCACTTTATTCTATCAGTGCCTCCATCAGGAAATACATCACATTACGCTGGAGGGAGAGGACACCCCCCCATGTATGTAGTGCAAGATCACAGGTGCTAACCATGGACACCTTGGCCAGGTGGTTATAAACTCACAGTGACATGCTTTAGTCCTGCTTCCGAAGCAGTGATACAGGCTGTCTCCTCTTATTGGGTT
The DNA here is from genome assembly GCA_004027185.1 of Glis glis. NCBI lineage: Eukaryota > Metazoa > Chordata > Mammalia > Rodentia > Gliridae > Glis > Glis glis. Next base: position 26,429 of record PVJS01019568.1, on the reverse strand, counting down.
CTTATGTAGTGGATTTTGACAAATGAAGTCCAAGGACTAATGAAGGGTATAGAAATATGAAAGTTTATGTAAGCCAAGGAAACAGAAAACAAAAATATCTCCCCCCACACACAGGGAGGAAGGGTCCCTGAGAGTAATCACTGAAGTTCTTGGGAGGTGAACTTTTATACCTTCTTGTGGTAGGTATAAAAGACTATCTGCTCTTTTGCGATAGGTCAGATTTGGATCTTGGGGGCCCAATGTCTTTTGCATGGTTTCAATCCTTAATGAGAATCCTTATCTCATGGGCTGGTGGGCTCTAGTCTCCTGGTGCCATGTGTCTGCTCACCTTCCCCCGTCCTTGTTCACACAGGTTGTCCTCAGAATGCAGCCCACAGAAAGGGATGAAGTTTTGTTTTGATTTCCATAGTCCTTACCTGGTCATTGGTACCTTTATATCTTATTAACCTTCCCTGTTTTTATTCTTTATATAGATGACCTCTTTTAACCCTTCCTGTTCCCAGATCCTCTGCCCTGTCTAGCAGGAGGACAATATATATGGCAGGTGATGATAATTTTGGGGCTGTTCAAAGCAGTTTGGGAGTGTACTACCTGTGACAGAATCATTTTTCTACTCCTTGGCCTACCCTCTCAGTTCAGCCCTTAGAGACCTGACTTCACTGATCCATGAGCTCATTTCTTGCCCTTCTAGGTATAATATGGATGTAACCCACAGCAGTCCTATCCTCACTTTTATAGATGTTCCTCTCCTCACTACACACACACACACACACACACACACACACACACACAAATTTAAACTCTTTCACAGTCTAATACTTTTCTTTCAAAAATGAGCTTTGGGGGGAACATTTTTTTTTCTTTTGCTCAGGAGCAGATTCCACCTGCTTGGTTGAGGTGGTGGAGGACTTTCTCCATTTCTACCAAAGAAATATAAAGCTGACTTTGCTGTTGTTAAACTTTACAGGGTAATGCTGACCCTCTCATGAAGTGTTCTCATCTACACTGCGTTGCTCATTAACCACGGTCTAGTGTTAACCTTTCCAGACATAAATAATACAGCAGCACCTTGGCTTGCACAGACAGGAGGGAATGGCCCGGCCTCAATTTGTCATTTTCCCTTGGAAACTTGCAAGCTGCTTTTTCTTCTTGTGTTTGACAAAATGTCAAAACTGTATTTCTCTTCGTTTGTGTTAAGAAATCCTTCATCCTGCCCTGAACTCATGTTCTCTGCCATTTAACTGCGTCGTGGGTGAGGTGACTTGACACTGGCCTCAGCCATGTGGCAGGCTTTGGTCGGTGGGAGATTAGCAGACATGACACCAGAAGAGGCTACAAGTGGGCCTGAGCACTGGACCTTGCTCTTTTGTATCCCTGTTATCATCAACAGAGGAACAAGCCTGAGCAGGCCCACTGGGCCCAGGGTGAGGCCAAAGGTCCTGTAGAGCAAAGGAGGCTCATCCAGATCAGCTGACAGCCCCGGACTCTGAAAGTTGTTAGAATAAAAATGGAGTCACTTTTGTCAAACCCTAACCAACAAATTAATAACTAACTATAGCTGGAGGTTACAAAGGAGGAGATCTCGTGAAAGTATGCTTGATAAAAAGAACTATTCACAAAAGACTCTGCCAGAGCCACAATCTTGCACACACACAAAAAAATACTTCTGCAAGGACATCTGCCCAGAAACTACCTGTCCAACCCTGAAATGATGCCCCCCTTGATATCAGTCCTAATAGCAAAGAATTATTGCTTCAAAATATCTTCTGTTGTCCTTCTCATTTTGCCTTTAAAAACTTCCCCCTGCCTCAACCTCCTTAAATACACTAGTAGTTTACTATGGTGCACGTATTCTCATTGCAATGATCTACTATTCCCAGATAAATACTATTATTTGGAGAATCTCTCTCTGATTGTTATTTAGGTTCTCTAGTCTCAGACAGGTGACTCCAGCCAAGGTCAGTGAAGCCACTAACTGGCTCCTGGTTGATTCCAGAAGTGGGAACATTAACACTCATAGGTGTAGGTAGCTGGATTTTTAGATCTGTCCTCTGTTCAAGGCCACACCCTCCCAATCCACTGGGGATTCAGGCAAGCCTCTTCTCAGGGAGCTCCTCTAATGACCACACCTTCTGCCTCCTAGCAGCTCGGACTTTTCCCTCCCTGTTGACTAACTCTCATCAGTGTCTCAATCACCTCAAGCCTTCTCTATCACTCAGTTCCTAAATAATTGCCTTCTAGTCTATTGTTCTCTTCCATGTATCACCTGGTCTCCCCTTCTTCTTCACACTAGAATCTTGAGAGAAAAGTTGTTCCTTCCTCCAAATTCCACATTTCCACTTCCCACTCACTCTGCAACCCACTTTTATTCCCTCCCCATTACACCATTGGAACTGTTCTTACCCAGGCTACTAATGTTCTTCTAGTTACTAAACATGATGGATACCTTCAGGTCTCTCTCTCTCACTCGCTCTCTCTTGCTCTCTGTATGACCTCTTTGCAGTATTTGACATGACTGATAATCCATTGATTCCCAAAGCTTCTCCTCCCAGGGCCCCTCTGGTGCCACCCTCTCCTAGGTCTGCTCTGCTGATCCTCAGGCTGCCTCATGGGCTCGTTCCTCATTCCATTCCTTAGATATTGGTTGGTTCCCTAGATCTCTGTTCTAATATCCCTCCTCCCTATACCTGGGCTAATCTCATCCATATCTCATTACCTCCTTACCACCACTAGGATGATGACTCCCAAATCTCTAATCCTGCCAATTCTCTGCCCTGTGCTCCAGATACATGAAGTCCATCGGCTATCCCACAGGTAAACATGAGATGTCCAAAATTTAATTCACCACCTTCCCCTTTAAACAACCTCTTTCCTCTTTGTTCACTATTGCAGTGAATGGTACCATCTCCCACCCGGTAGTCCCTTTAGCTTCTCTCTTTTCTCCTCTTCCATGTTCTAGCCATTTCCAGGTCCTACTAATTCTACTTTCCTCACATATCTTCAGTCTGTTCACTTCTCTCTATCCCACACCAGCTACCTTGGTTCGGACTACTTGTATCCTTTGCCTTGACTATTGCTTTACCAGGCTCCCAACTTGCCTCCTGTCTCTACCTCTCCCAGCTCCAATCCATTTCCCACACTGCAGGCAATACCATCTTTCTAAAATGGAAATTCGACTACATTATTCTCCTGCTTAGAAAGTTTTAATGGGCTTCCATTGCCAGGAATCATGGAAGGTCCCTGGTGATCTGGATCCCTGATTCTTCAGCTTTACCTCTTGACATTTCCTTCTTTGAACTAGTGGAAGCCATAAAAAGCTGGTTGAAAGTTGCTCGCAGATACTGTGTTTTCTCTCTCCTTGAAATGTTTGCGCCTCCAGCTCCATCTGCCTAGAGCAACCCACATTACATTCTTGCCCTGGCAGGTCAGGTTGGAAGCATTCCTGTGTCCCCTAAATGCATTGGCATGACACCCCCTGTTTACCTCTCTACTTATCCCATTCCCTTGCATCTAATAGCCTCTTTCCTAGTCTATCATCTATGCCCGAGGTCCCTCAGGCAAGGATTATTTTTTGTTCATCACTGTATCCGCAGAACCCACCATGTTTGGGAGCATAGCAAGTGCTCAGTAAACATTAGTTAACTGAGTGACTGAGAAAAACAAATTAATTTTTCTTTACCCTGTATCCTGTAGAGCTAAGACCTTTTAGTTCCTCAAAGATTTCCTCCTCTTGCCTATCATCTACAAATGGATTTTGTCCTTATTTTATTGGTGCAATCTTTAGGTCCTATAAAAATGTTGTTGATTCCTTCTACTAACTATCTCAGAGCAATAAGATTCTCAAGTTTCCCCTGTCGCTAATGACCACCATATGGGGACATGATACGTTAATGCTCACTTCAATAAGCTGAAGTTATTGTTAAAACAAACAGAACTACCTCCCTCTCACCTCCCATTTTAAAGAGCCCACTAAAATTGATTCTGTGAAATAGGCTTTTAAAAAATATCCTCCTTAAGGAGAAAATATAAACAGGGGAGGACTGTTAGCTCAGAATACACAGCCTATTTGGAGACCCCGTTTGTCTCACTCGGCTGATCAGAAGGTAATAATGCCCTTTGGCACAGTGCAGTTGGAGCCTCTTTTGTCCACACTAATAGACTCAGAGTTCTGAAAGATTCTGAGAATGAATGACTCCAGCTTCAGCTTGGAATGTCTTTGGAGTGACTCAGCTATGACATGAGCACAATTCATGTGTCTTGATAGAGGCAACAGCGCACATAGCATTGTAGCGTGAAATGTCTTGTTCGTTGGCGCCATGTTTCCTCAATACTAACAAACCAGGGCCTCACAGTTCTACATCTAAAACTTGTTTATGACTATATGAAAACTGCTGTTACCACAAGGATTTTATCACTTCACACACACACACACACACACACACACGCGCGCGCGCGCACACACACACACACGCGCGCGCGCACACACACACACACACGCGCGCGCACACACACACACACATGGACTTATCTGAGTCTTCTATTTACTATCTTCTAAGACTGCAAATAGTTAACAGCCCTAGACAGCATTTTTCTACATCCCCATTGGGGCCACACATTCCCGTGTGGGAGTTGGGGGTCCTGGAATTATAATCAGAAAGGAACTGAAGACCTGGAATTCAGCTTCAAAATGGGGGGAAAAAGCTCTGACTTTAACATCTGTTTGTAGACTTCTCGACTTGGTCTTTCAGCTAGGCGGCTTCCCTTTGAGCCCTGATCACTGTATTCACCACCAGGATGAAATGTGTTCTCAGAGACTTGAAAACATAACCCAAACTGACAGGCAGAGGAAGATGGCATCAGACAGAGCTGAAAGGGCACTGAGGGGCTCGCAGCAAACAGAACCCCAAGCAAGACACCTGGAGGATGACTCAGGTGAGCTCCAACTGGTGATTCAGGGGCTACGAGTTGTCAATTGCTTTTGCAGGTTCTGATATGTTTTTAACACCACTTCCCTTTTTTTAAAACACAGAAACTAAACTATTACTGTGTCAATAGGGTGAATCAAAAACTGTGGGAAAGCATATTATGCAGCAGAGAGAAATGCTGAAATGAGGAAGTGTGGACTTCAGCAGAGAAGCAGAAATGAGTCTAGAGAAAGGGTTCCCTGAGGCTCTGCCATTCTCCTAACCTCTGGCCCAGCAAGTACATTACCCACTGACCTCCAACCTGGGGCACAGGACCTGTCTTCATAACCCTGCCAGAACTTTTGTTTTTTGTTTGAAGAAATAGAGTTTAATATGTACAAAGTCTGGATATTCTCTTTCCACCCATAAAAATCATTAGAACATAGACAATGGGCATCTAATAGCTTTAAAAAGCAGTAGTCTCCATCCTCTCATGATTACCCCTATCAGTTGAAAATTATATATTTATTAATTTATTTTAAGCATGTACTCTTATACTAACACAATGTGCACATGATGAAGCAAAGCATATGAAATAAATAGAAGCTAAGCAATGTATGAGATAAAGCATACAATCAGAGGTTCTAACATAGGATTTTCTTGCCACAAGATATGAAACTGCCCTCCAGGTACCGTGTTGTGAGGGTGGGCTCCAGTCCAGTGGGGAGACTGCTTCAGCTACTCATATGCAGGCCTACCGAGAACAAAAGGAAGATGAGGAGACTGAGAAGCTGGAGAGTTCCTCAGAAAGGGGATTGATAAATATGGAGATACATACTTCCATTTCTGGTAATATAGTTGTTATGGTTTGGATACAGAATGTCCCCTAGAAAAGGTCATGTGTTGGCAATGCAGAAATGTTCAGAGGTGAGATAATTGAATCATGAGGGCTGAAACCGCATCAGTGGATAAGTACGTTGATGGATTGATAATTTGAATGGATCTACTGGGTGGTAACTGTAGGCAGTAGGGCATGGCTGGAGGGAGTGTAGCCTTGGGGATTAGTTGGAGGGAGCGGGTCCTTGGGAGCATGGCCTTGGGGACTACATCTCATCCCTGGTCCCCTCACTTTCTCTCTGCTTCCTGGCTGCTACGAGCTGAGCAGATTTCCTCCACCATACCCTGCCGCTGTGATGCTTCAGCCTTGGAGCTGGCCAACTATGGACTGAACCACTAAACCATCAGCCAAATAAACCTTTCCCCCTCGAAGTTGTTTTTGTCAGGAATTTTGGTGACAGTGACAAAAAGCTAATACAATTGTGGACTAGAAATCCTGAAAGCCCCTTTCATACCAAAATAAACAAACAAGCAAACAACAACTTAAAATGTTGAATTAAATGTTTTAAAAATTCAGACCCCTTGAGACAATAAAGGTTCTCAATGGGTTTCTTGCCCATCATCTATTCTAGAGCCTGGGGTTTTCATGGCCGTGTTGGGGCAGGGGTCCAGGCATACGTGGGGAGTTAGAATGGCAAGGGTCCCCTACATGCTATAACCTCAGTGAAGGGATAAATTAGGAAAAAATTATGCTTCACAAAGGATACCAAAAAAGGAAATGTGTCCATCTTTGTTTTGATCTTGGAAGATGAAGAATCTCCCCCAAGTATTTATAATGATATCCTGCACCCATTCAAGTTCGGGACTTGAATTCATGCTACCTGTATATACCCCCCAAAAATCACTGATATTAACTAATGAGAAATTAACCAAAACAACTCAGTGTTGAAAGCACCCTGGCATAAGGCAGAAGCAGATGCAAGTCCTCTCTGCAGGAACAAACTTTACCCCCAGTCTCCTGGGATTCCCACAGATAAAGGTCTGAGAAATAGGAGGGCATGAAGGACAGAGAAATCAAACATAGGTCTGAGCACAGTTCTAGAGAAAGACCACATAGAAAATGGGAAGAAGCAGTGTCCCACTAGAAGATTAAAGGCTGAGCATTTTCCACATTTGCAATTGCAACACATCCCAAGAAGGATAGTAGAAGGAAATTCACACTTGGCCACATTGTAGTGAAAGTTCTTTATTATCATGAAATTTCTATACTACTAAAGGGCAAAGAGAAGATCTCAAAAACAATCAGAGAGGAAACTCGGATAATAGCAGCAGATATTGACTGGCATTAGCTTCCTCAACAGCAATAATGGAGCCAGGTGTGGTGGCGCACGCTTGTAATCCCAGTACTTGGGAGACTGAGACCGGAGGATCCGGGTTCACGGCCAGACTCAGCTACTTAGTGAGGCCCTCCACAACTTAGTGAGACCCCATTTCAAAATAAAGAATAAAAACTAGGGCTGGGGGTGTAGCTTGGAGGTAGAATGCCCCTGGGTTCGATCCCCCGTACCGCAAAAAAAAAAAGCAATAATGGAAGCCAGCAAGTGGGGGGATACTGTCTCTGAAGACTGAAATAACTGCCAACGAAGAATAGTATGCCATGTGAAAGTATCTTTTGGGAAAACAGAAAAGGAAAGCACAAGTTTCAAAGAAATGTCATGAGAGTTCCCCACCAACCAATACAACCTCCTAAATAATCTCTTGAGAGATCTATCTCCCTCTCCCTTCTCAGAGATCAGATCTCAATCAGAACGCTGGTCATGAGAAGTGTCAGGAGTAATCCTACATAAGAAGACAGTCCTGTCCCTTCTCCTCCCCTCACGCGTCCTTTCTGCTCGTCCCCATGGACCCAGAGCTACCTCCATGGGGTGGGTGTACTTCTTTTCTCCATTCTCTTATCTCATTGCAGAAATGGCAAGCAGGAGCTACTGACAGGTTGTTCTTTGCATTTCCAGAATTGGGCTGTCTGAACCTAATGTTAGAAATTAGACTACTCCATCCAGACATAAGTGGATCTCAGATATGAGGCTGCTTCCTGGCTCCCAAGGAGGCAAGACCTGCTCTGTTGACACAAGAAAGAGAAGACTAATGTCCTTTATTTTCCAACAGCCTGATCATTCATCCCCATTTACAGTAGTTCAATTTACTTGTTACCACTTGATATTTGGGAGCCACTAATAGCACTGTCAGGTAAAGTGAAAGAAAAGGAATGGGGAAAACACCAGGAGGCATAATTAAAACATAGTGCTAATAACTCTGCCCATCAAAAAGCCCCTCTCATTGTGACTCCGAGCGCAAGTTCATTAAGCAGACCTGCCAGCTGGAGAGGAGCGGGCAGAGCGTGAGCCAGGGTGGGCCCGTCCGCCAAGCCACGAGCACAGACACTCCTTCCTGCCCTCCTCTCGGCACAGCACGACCAGTGCATCAAGGGTTCCGTGACACCAGAGCGCCGCTGGTGCTCGGTGGCCCGTCACCTGGGAGTGGTGGTCCTGAAGTGAGTGCACCCAAGGATGGACTCTCAGCATGCTGGAGGTGGTGGAGATTGGGGTGGCTTTTCTCAGGGGTCTTGACCGTGAAGGCAAACATCTCTCTGAGGATGGAGGAAGGGTTCAGGCATGAGCGAGCAAGGCAGGCAAGCCAAGGTGTCTGGGTGATTTTACAGTTCTCAAAGAATACAGCCATCCTATTGTCCTTCACAGAGAATGAAAGCCCAGGCACCATGCCTGCCCATTTGCTCCTTAGAACATACTTAGCAAGGCAGAGCTTCCCAGCACCCTTAGCCCCCATCCTTTTTTTTTTTTTGTACTAGGAAATGAACCCAGGGACATTCTATCTCTGAACTACACCCTCAGCCCTATTTTCTTTTTAGTTTGAAACAGTGTCTTGCTAAATTGCTGAGGGCCTCACGAAATTGCTGAGGCTGGCCTAGAACCTGCGATCTTCCTGTTTTAGCCTCCTTAGTACTGGGATTACAGATGTACGCCACCATGCCTGGCTGATCCTTAGTCTTTTGTGCAAAGACAAAGCTTTGTTCAGCACAGATGGTGCTCCTAGGCTGAGAGGCTATATGAGAACATAAAAAACAACATTGGTCAATATCTCCTGATCTCTTCCCATGTGCCAGGACTGACTAGGGTTTTACATGTTTTAACCCAGTTAGTTCTCACAGCAACTCTAGGGAGGAGGTACTATTCTTATTCCTATTCTACAAATTGAAAAATGAAGGCCCTAAGAGGTTAAATTTCTTGCCCAAGGTCATAGAGCTGATGAAGTAGCTGGTATTAAACCCTCTGCAGTCTTTGTTCTTAATCCCTTCTAAGCATAATTTTCTTTTGCCCTTCTTTTTTGTCTCCTCCATCTTCCTTTCCCCTCTCTCCTCTGTCTTTAAATAAAGGCCTGGTAGGTTTTGAAATGCTAAATACATACTAAAAAGAAGGTAAATAGTTTTTTCTTTAATCCATAGTGCTGCCATAAATCAGGTTCTTAGTCTAGATTTCTTAGTCTAGATTTGCCTTGTTTTTCTCTGGTGGGAAGGATTAGAATGAAGAGATCCATATCTTAAACCAGTTGCTCTTGAAGCCAATAGCATGAGGCATTGTAGACAATCTGTGGGTAGAAAGAAACCTGACAGGCAGGACTTAAACCAGGACTTGGCAGTGTTAGTTTGGGCTGGAACTAATGAGCTACAGTTCCATCTCTGTGACCTAGCCGAGGGTACGGTGTCCTGGCGCTGGCATCTCTAAATACATCCAGGTGCAGAGCCCCTGCTGCCTGCCCAGTGCTCTCCTCACTGCACCTCCCCCAAAGCAGGTGTGAAGGTTGGCCAGCCAGCAGGTGTGATGACTACCGCCAGGGTGTCACACATGAGGTTTATTAAACTGCAGAGCACTAGAGCTTTGTCTGTGACTAGCCAGATCCCGGCAGCCTGCCTCTGTCATCCTTTTTGTCACCAGTTGTGCCTCACCACTACAGCTTCATCAGGATGCAGTAGCACCTTGCAATTGCTCCTTTGTTTAGGGCCATTGACTGGACCATATGTCCGAGGAGCCTCAGCCGACAGATTTATCATATATTAATTACTGCTGCTTTGTATTGCTGCAAATACTGCCAGCCAGTCGTGGCAGAAAGGGCTCCTCAGGGTCAAAGATACAGAGGAAAGGACAGGTCCAGGTTTGTGGGGCCTGAAGTTTATACTATTATGGGGTCCCTTCTTAAGGAAAAGAATAAAAAGTGTGAATGTGGAATTTCTAGGCTCTTGCTAGAGCGTGGGCAGGGCCTATGTGAGTGGGGTGGGGGATCCTGAAGATGAAACCTCATTAGCTTCATAGTAAGAGTGCCTCCTGTATCGGGTGACAGAGGTTAGGAGGAAGGGCCTTCCAATTGTGATTGCCATCTGAGTGACAGGCCTCTCCCGTGGCTTGTTTGGGAGACTATCCATGGACACTGGTCTTCTTTCATCTCAGAACTCAGCAAAGGAGAATGGAGGAGGAAGCAAGAGATGCAGCTCCCACTCGACTGCTGTAGAGAAAGGCAACACATCAGTATTTTGCTCTGACCAACAGAGCACAAGGCAAAGGAGAAGAGACAGTGAGGAAAACAGAGATGTTCAGAATGGTGCAGGGGTCTCGCTCTCTCTAAAACTCATCAAGAAAGGAATCAGCGCTGCCACTTGAGGAAGAGAAGGACTGAAGTCATGAACTAAAATAGCTTTCATTCATCATACAGGCTAAGGGTGGCCTGTAGGCAAGAGCATCTCTCTCCTGTCTTTAGAAACTAGTAAAGGGTTAGTAATAAAGTACAGTTTCACCTTCCTTTGGATGCTTGTGGGTCGGAACAATCTGGGCCAGTACAGAGAGTTGGAGGGCTGAGTTCCTGACCAACCAAGCCCCAGTTGGTCATGGACCCTGCACAAATTTTAAACTCCAAGTGACTTCATTTCTCTTCCCATAAGATGGGACTAATAAGGCCTACACTGACCACCTCCCCAAGATGCTGCAAGTATCACACTGAACAAGCACAAAGCCATCTTCTTATTTGTGTGGTACTTTGTCTAAGAACAGACACACACACACACACACACACACACACACACACACACGAAGTAGATGAGGGTATCTATCATAAATAATCTAATGGATAACCACATTTACTAACAAAACAAAATTTAGTAACTCTTATTTTAGAATAATTTATCCAGGATAATTTAAATAAATATTCTAACCAATTAAAGAATACAAACAGGTTTAAAGAATTTTCTCTTTCTCTCTCTTTCTTTCTTTTTCTTCTCTTCTTCTCTTCTCTTTTCTCTTTCTGTTTTTAAAAAAATTAAACATGTCAATGGTTCAATAAATACATTGGGAGAGAAGCGCTGACCCACAACTGTCCCTCTGACTAGTAGCTCCTGCTTTCAGCAGTGGGTCCGTCTGCCCACTGCCCACTGCCCAGTGTCTACTCCCCTCATTACCTCTCATCCAGCTTTGAAGAAAGGGGGCCCAGTAATCCAACTGGAGCAGGCTTGCTGACCGAGCTGTTCTCTTCATAATCCCTCTCTTACTACACTTACCTTTGCTTTTGACTAGAGAAAGACTCAGCAACTATACTCCATACAGGAACTTTCATGCAGTATAAAGTCCTTCTCCCTGGCTACGGGGTCCCTGGGGCCTGTTTGTGCCCAGAGCTACTGACTTCTATAATGAGGAATTGATTCCCAAGAACTGCACCCAAAAAATAACTTGCTATTGATTATCTTCCTGCCTGGGGGAAGAGCAGGAAGACATCAAAATCTTATGACAAAAAGAAGTAAAATGCATTACTTTCTTCCACCCTGCTTAGGGATTCTGTAAACGGCAAGCAAGACAAAACAAAACAAAAACAAACTAAAACAAATAAAAACCAAGCAGAATAAAAACAAGGCGAAGCAGAGAGACTAACCACGAAAGGGCTAGTCAGCCTGCCAGCACACTTTTGATCTGTCAGTATCTTCACAATTCCATAACTGAATCAGGATACCTAACCAAGCATCTTTCTTTAGGCTGAAATTCTACACCTACTGAGAAGCCTAATGATGAAAACAAAAGGGAAAATAATTGGGCCAGAACTCTATTTGAGTTACAGAATTTCAGAGAAGGGCTGCCTTAGCCTAACTCAATATAAAAAAATATATAACTTTATTATATAGCATCTTCTCTTTTACTCTGTATCCAAAATTGCCTTTCAGAGCAAATTTGTGATTTGGACAATGGATGAGTTTCAGGGAGAGAGGAAACTAAGTCTTTAGTTGAGATTTGGAACAAACTAGAAGTCTAACGGAACATAGATCTATTCCTGTCGGTGTGCATCTACATGAATCCTGCTGCCTCAGCCTCAGGAGCACTGGGACCCGCCTTGACTGTTCAGTTGGTTTTTCATCCTCTGATGGCTAAAGGATCTTTTTCCCTCTGGTTCATGATCCTGTTTTCTGAATTGCTCCCTGGTCTCCCAGTTCGGGGAATTCAGATTCCATGAAACTCTCTTATCCCAGTTCCTATTGGTCTCCTTCTCAGGGGTAAGAAAGCCAAGTCATCTGCTACAAATGAGAGGATGGAAACTAGGAATGGGGAGAGTGGTAAAGGTCTAAAACAATTACATGGAATCAGACAAACCTCAAGGACCAAGGGGCTGGCATCTATGACTTGTAAGGATGGTGCTATGATGGGTTTTCACAGGCGCCACTCAGCAATAAAACCTGAGGCAGTAGATGCTTGGACCCATCCAGAGTTGAATGGTCAGTGTGTGATGGTCAGTGGAAGGGCAGCTCAGGAGGCAGAGGAGGGCATGGGAAGAGTGTCAATGAAGTGCCTACCTATAGAATATAGTGGTAGAAAAGGAGGAAAGCCAGGAAGCACTGGTGGACTGGGAGACCCCACAGAGTTAGGGAAATGGAGATCTTGAAGTAAGGACTAAATACATAGGAGATATAGGGAAGTGGTCAGGAGAGGAGGTTTCAAATTTAAGTCAGTACAAAGGGAGAGGGAGGTGGAAGGCATGGTTAAGGCTGTGGCCATGGCATTTGGTGGGCAAGGCAAAGGGGAGGAGAGGGTGAGGGGTCTAGAGAGAGCTGTTGGATGTCCTTTCCTCATGGATCTTGAGTAAGTTACCTGAATAGCAAGAAACAGATTTTGCCCCAACACATGGAGCTGGTGAACAGCAGTGTTCAGATTGAAGCCCAGGTCTCTGGGCTACCATCTTTTGCATATTCTCCAGTAGCAAGCATTGGCTACCATTCCTGCTAACCACCATGCTAGAAGCAGCTCACAGAGAAGAAAGGATCAAGAAGCTACACCCCGGAGTTCTTATTCTATGTGTTAGGATGGCAGCTCTGCCTCTGCTCAAGAAAACCCTGGGATGCATCTCTCTCTGGGGTTGAGAATCCTGGTCCCAATTAACCTCTTCATTCTTGGGTAAGCCCCTAAAAGTACCTATATAAAGGTTAGTGTGGAAAAAATGATGGCATGGACAAACATTTAAATAAGGGTGAGATCTTGTTTTTTTTTTCCTCCAGTTTTGACCTTGGCTCCTCCATGATCCTCTGAACTGGGGGTGTCTTAAGTGCCAGCCCTCAGTAACTCAATCCTCCTCTCTTTTCACCTCTCAGCCCTCTCTATCTAAGGAGGGTGCTGGTAAGAGAAAAACTCAAACACATTTCCCTATATAATTTTTCTCTTGTGCTTGCCTGGCCTCCAAATGTTACTCTGTGAAAATGTACTTTTTGTATCCTTGCCATGCCATCCCCGAGGAGCATGGAATCTGAAACTTGGCATTCAATTTTGTTCCAAGTTAGAACTTCCAGCATCTAATCATAGTGCTAGTTTTGGGTGCATCTTCAAAAATCAATATCACCATCAAAAACAAAATGGAAAGAATTGGAACAGCATTCCTTTTAAAATGTATAATTTTCTAAATTAGCTACCAAGAAATACAGACAAGCCAGAAGGAAGGGAAACTGTGATCCTTGATAAGTCACATTGCCTCCCTGAACATTAGTTTGCTCATTTGTTGAAATACTCCAGGTCTCTCCAGTTCTAACCATTGATATAAATATACTTAAATAGATAAATAGCTTTAATGAATCCTAAAGAAATTTGTTCACTGAGAAAAGAGAAAAAGGCTGGTTTGCTTTGACTCTTTCCCTTCGAGGCACTGATAGCAATCCTGCAGCAGTGTTGTTCTATTCATCTCATTTTTTTCCTTTGCATCTCACATCTCAGCAGAGAGCTTATCTTTATTTCCAACATCTTCCATATTATCCTCACAGTGTCTTTGTAACTCTATTCACTGTATTGAAGTTTGGAATACAGTTTCCTTGAAAGATAACACCCAAAGCGAAATTCTTATAAAAGACTGTCATTTGGGTTTGAAGAGTAGGATTGAGTTGGTAGTAAAGATAAGATCCTCCCTTCACTTTAGGACCAAAGAAATCTGAAATCTTTAAGAAGCCTAATTATGAATGGCATACTTCGCTGACAATGCCAAAGTAGATACATTATCCTTTACAGTAAAGAAAAATCTCCTCTAGTTAAAAAAAAAAGCCAGGACAAAAATTCCATTTAATCATAATTTATAACAAGAACTTGGAGTCCCAGTATGACTTATCCCTTATCGCTCCAAACATTACGTCATTTATTCCCAGCTCAGCTCAATTCCCTTGTGTTGAATGTCTTCCTTTACTGAAATTGATCTTTGTTAATACCAGGCATAATGTGTTCTCCATCTCTTAAAGGAAACCGATGGACTCTTGCCACGACAGGACGTAACTGGAAATCTATATACTCTGGACACCAATTCCCCATCAATACACTAAAATGTCTTTTCTTTAAAAATAACAGCCCTGCATGAATTTGATCACTTTCCCAAATTAGTGTAATTGATGCACCCTGAAGCCTTAATGATTCAGAAAGTGCATACTCGAGGGATATTTAAATCGCTATTTTGTAGGAAGATAAAATATGGGCCAATTCACTGCACACACATTCCTTGAGTTTAGGTAACACTCAGAGCTTGGCTGAGGGCTGGCCAATGTGTCAGGAAGGCTGCTCTTAAATAGCCCAGAGGGCAAACGGCTTCATACGACCATGGTCTCTTTCTCCTCAAGGCCTTCAATGAAAGATGCAAAAGATTGCCCTTGAGGACATGGCAATTATTACAGTAGGAATTCATGTCTTTCATTGTTTGCAAAACCAAGGTGTATCTCAGTTTTCTGGTTTGAAAACTAGGTTGGTTGGTAATAATAATTTCTACTTCCTGGGGCTATTTATTGATGTTCAACCTAAATGAAGTGCCAACACATGCTTAAGTGTGGAAAATCGCTCTGAGCATCCCTGGAACTTCTTCCTACAGCACTCCCTCACTTCCTCCAGTGTGGCACTGCTGTTGATGGAGGCTATTCTAAGAATGCTGAATAAATGAACACATGCATGAATAAATTTCTCCACCAGCACCTTATAGGCATGCTACAGCTACCTATCAGCTAGGAGGAACTGGCTGTACTGTCTCAAGCTAAATAGCAAGTATGCCTCCACTCATCATTTCTAAGCCCTTGGCAGACATGAATAATCGATCACAGCATTCTTCCCAAATGTGGTCTTCAAAATATCTCTCAAGCCAGGAGTGGTGGCACACCCTTGTAATCCCAGTACTTGGGAGGCTGAGACCAGAGGATACGGGTTCATGGGCAGCTTCAGCTACTTAGTGAGGCCCTCCGCAACTTAGTAAGACCCTGTTTCAAAATAAGGAATAAAAACTAGGGCTGGGGGTGTAGCCTGGAGGTAGAATGCCCCTGGGTTCAATCCGTGGTACCACAAAAAAAAAAAAATCTCTCAAGACAATGTTCCAGGCAGCCACTACCGATTGTTTAGAGTTGACACTGAGATAATGCCCCCAAGGGTATCCACATAATTGTTAGGGCAAAAATATTCCCCTGAACTGATGTTTGAATCATCGATGAATAAGAGCTGCCATCCTGAGTTGTTGGGACTGTCCCTAGCACTACCTATTTTCACAATGGGTGGAAAGTACTGGGAAACCAACCAAGGTCTATTTGAGGGAAGACCATGCTTTATGTGGAAGGTCTCTGCCGAGGGATTTATTTGGTTTGCCCTTCACCCCAACCACTTCACTCCACTTATCTTCTTAAGTGAAGGAACCCATTGTCTTTTATCTACAATCTCTGGACTCCCTGGTCTTGGTTTAGAAATATTCTAGAAGCTCACTGAGTTAATAAGAAGCCCACTCTTGTTCTTTACTTGTGTGTTTATCATTTGGCTCTGACCCTACCTAGGTCCTTGCTTCTTGCTGCTCTGATTCTTGCTGAATCCCTAATGCCCCCCCCCATCATTCCTGCTGTCTTCTCTCAGTCACCTGGATACTTGCCTGTATTTCTGATGACCCTTGGCAAGAATTAGGCACATTGTACTGGATGTTTCTCAAGGTTGTCAGCCTCTACTGGGGAAGATCCAACACTTATTGCCTGTGTTTTTTTGGTGCCAGCTTCTTTAAATCCATTACCTAATTTAATTTTCAAAACAAAGCCAGGAGGTTGGTACCAACAGAATCATTATCTATATGGGGGGTGGGTAGGAAGGGACTACAGGCCAAGAGATATTAAATACTGTGCTCAAGGTCACAGGGATGATACATGGCAGAGCTTGGATCCAAGATCTGACTCTGGAATCTGGACACTATCCATTCACCATGCCGCCTCCTGAAATGATAAATAGACTGGGCTTTCCAGGGTTGCATGGTATGGGGTAGTGACCTCCACCCTACTCTCTTCTCCCACCCCCACCTCTGGCCCCAACTCTGCTCACTTCAACATGGCTCTCCGGCTCATGTGACTCATGTGAAGGGAGGGGGGCATAGCAGCCTTCTCTGGATACAGGAAGCTCAATGCAGTGATTTGTAGCATGGGGCCTGATAATTAACTAAATAGGATCCTTTGCAATGAGACCATCTCACTTCTTTTTATTATCACATTAAAATGTGAATCTTAAGCAAAACAAGAGTATAAATCCTCCAGTAGGAGGATGTTGGAGTTTAAAACAATGTATATCTAACTCAGTTCTCAGTAGAGAGAAGTCTTTATTTGCATGCCAGGGATAGCGGTGGGATATGACTATAAAACTAGCTCTGGTTTAATGATTTGGTAAATGAATAGAGTTTTTGTCTGGGTCCCAGAAGGATTCTGGGGTAGGGGGGAGGACAATCATTAAGATCCTCATATCCAAGAGCAACATTCTGCAGATCAAAATTATTCGAGTACAATTTTGGAAGTGGTGCTTATGGTGTTTGGGGGTGGGATAGTCTTCATTTGGGGGACTGTATTTGCATACTGCAGGGCATTGACATCCTTGGGAATAGATCTTCTTTTACCAAAAACACTTCCGTACATTTCCAAAGTACCCATAGGGTTAGCACTCTCTCCTGTGTACCATGCACACGGAATAGAGTCGACAACCAAGGGCATCTCCACTTCTCCAAGCTCAAGTTGTTCCCTCTGTGCACACAGGAGAGAATGCCATGTGCATTTGACTTGCCTCCAGGTTTCATGATTGTTGAGAACAAGGGAACAAACAAAAGAGGGCAGGGGAAAAATACAGAGGAGGCTAAGGTTGCCAAAGGAAACATTCCTATAAAAAGTAAAATCTTGGCTCACACAAATATAAAATGAATGTATGTCCTTAATAATGAAGAAACCAGTAAGAGGTTCTAACTATTCAAAGGAGGATTAAAGACACACACACATATATATGGATCATCAAGAATGCTGAAATACATACAGATACAAAATTGGTCAATAACAATAGGGTAATAATTTCCCCCACTGGACACAGTTTGCATTTCTATGGGTGCAAATCACTTGCATTAGTATGAGAATTCTACATTTTGACAAGAGCTGTAAAATAGTCAATAGATCATAATAGATAATCCAGAAGGGTGTTCTGGATAGGATGCCCACCAGTCAATTTTGCCTATTTCCAAAGTCTTTCACAATTTTTCCTGACAACATGAGTAGGTGTGATGGGTGTCCCTAAATGGATGTCCTTCCCTATTCCCAATGAAGCCAAGGGTGGCGTGACATAAACACCAGAAGATTTGGGGACCAGAGGGGCAGACAGCATATGTCCTGGTTTTCCTTTTGGCTTCCATGGAAGGGGAGAAGCCCCTCAATGTTTTCCCACAGACTATAGCAGGAGAGATACAGAGATGGAGTAGAGGTAGCTCCCCAGGACCTCTTTACATTTAGAATAAACTGGCCTGTAGGGCCCTTCTTGACCTGGCAGTGCCCACCTCAGTGGCAGCTGTTTCTGCTCTCCCTTCCTCCTCTATCTCTACCAATCATCTTTTAGTCCATCCAGTAGGCCAAACACATCTGTTTCAGAGCCTTTGCACTTCTGTTTCTGTCCCTTGGAAATCCATCCCTCCAGACTTTTGCATGGTTGCTTCCTTCTCATCATTCCACTTCAGCCCAAATGTTAGGCCTTAGAAAGACTTTCCCTGCCTCTGGTTCCCTGTGCAGAATTCCACATTGCCTCTTTGTTTATTTTGTTTTTGTGTCTATGACCTGACTCCCTTCTCTAGAATATAATCTCCCAAGGGCAGGGACTCTCAGACCTGTGCACTGCCGACCCATGTGCCTAGGACATGGTGGTACTTGATAAATATTTTCAAATTGCCCTGCTGTTCAGGCAGCTGAGCTGAGGCAGCCTTCTTTTCTTTCTTGTGGCTAAGAGTAGCACAAGATCTGGGCATGGTGGCACATACCTGTAATCCCAGTACTTGGGGGGCTGAGACAGGAGAATCACAGGTTCAAGAACATCCTAAGCAACATAGGGAGACTCTCAGCAACCCAGTGAGACCCTGTTCCAAAAATAAAAAATAAAAAGGGCTGGAGGTGCAGCTCAGATGTTGAATGCCCCTAGGTTCAACCCCCAGTATCACACACACACACACAAAAGAGTAGCACAGGTTTGATACTTGGATCTGGCCTTTTAACTGGGATAAGAAGTTCCCCTCAGTGTATCTAGTTTGAATTATAATCCCTGGGAACCAAAGAGGAATGCTAGTATTTTAGGAAATTGCAGGCAGGTGCGTTGGCCAGGCACTTCCATGGCCAGGCTCCTGATTCATAACACTGTTGGCCCTAGGCAAGAGCCCAGGCCAGGGAAAGTTAGGAAAAGAAACAACCCTAAAGTGATTGAGTTGACCCTGAATTGGTGAGATTGTGTTTTCTGCTACCATGAAGGATACAACTCAAGATAGTCAAAGAGAAATTGTAAAACATACGTGTTTTAGGCAAATGAGTTTGTGGTCTGAAATGATTTTATATACCATATAAATAATTCCGTAGGCTGACCATCAACATTTTGGCAGGTCCTGAGTCTTGCATTTTGATGTGTACAAAAGCCCAGAGTGAAGGGAGAAGGAGAAGACTGAAACTTTTGCTGTGTCCTACTGCGTTTGCTTTGCTAATGTGGTGAGTGCCATGAGGGAAGGGGTGGGAGATGGAGTCTGCATCTTCACAGGCGCTCTAAGGACACGCTCGCTTTCAACGCATGTTAACTGAACTCTTGCCTGTGCCAGGTCTATTCCAGGTGCTTGGGATACAGCAGAGAACAGTTCTGCCCTTGAGAATCTTCTAATCTAGCAAAGGATGAGAATAAACAATAAATAAATAATAAGCAAGCACATACATTGCCAGTTAGGAGATGAGTGTATAGAAAATGAAGCAAAAAAGCAGATCAGGATAAAGAGGGTCAAGAATGGGAGGCAAAAGGCAGAACAGGTTGCAATATTAATGTGGTCAGAAGAAACTTCATTTGAGCAAGGATTGAAGGAATAACTAGATAAAGGACAGTGGGGGTGGGATGGAGCCATTGTTTGTTTCAGGACAGAGACAGGGAAAAGGCCAAGGTGCTAAGAACCACGGAGGGAAAGGGAGGATAGAGGTGAAGTCAGTGAGTTGATAGGCGCTAGATAATGTAGGGTTTATAGGTTTTTGCCATGAATTAATTTGGGGTAAGTATTAGTTTCCCATGGTTGCCATAACAAATCACTATAAACTTGGTGGCTTAAAACAGTACAATTTATTCTCTCACAGTTCTAGGGGTCAAAATAGAAAATCAGTTTTCCCAGGCTGTAATCACAGCATGAGCAGGGCTTGCTCCTTGGATGCCCCAAGAGAATCTCTCCCTGTCTCCTCCAGCATCTGGTGGCTGTTGACATCTCTTGGTTTGTGGCTGTGTTACTCTAGGCTCTGCCTCCATGGTCACATGCCCTCTCTTCTGACTGATGGTTAGACCTCCCTCTACCTTCTCACATGGACATGTGTGATCGCATTTAGGCCCTACCCAGATGACCCAGGATAACCTTCCCATCTCAAGATCTTTAACTTCATTACTTTGACAAAGATCCCCCCTTTTTTTTATTCCTAGGATTAGTACATGGACATCTTTTGGGGGACTGTTTTTCAGTCTACCATAGGGATCATTATAGGATTTTAAGCAAACCTGATCTAACTTACTTTGTAAAAGGATGAAAGGACCACTTTGGTAGTGGGGGGAAAGTATAGAAGTAGGAAGAATGTAAGAGAAGAAGGCTTTTATAATGAATCAGGTGAGAGATGATAGTGGCTCAGGTCAAGGTGGTAGCAGTGGAGATAAGAAATGGTTAGATTCTGAGTATATTTGAAGGTAGAACCAACAGCATCTACTAAAAGATTAGATATAGAATATGAAAGAACGGAGTTAAAAGTGATTCCAAAGTTTGGAACTTGAAAAACTTGAAAAGTGGAATTGCCTTTGACAGGGAAGGACAAGGCTGCTGGAAGAACAGTTTCAAAGGAGAAGGTTGATAGTTTGTGACAAGTTTGAGGTGCCAGTTATACATTGCTATGGTCTAAATGTTGGTGTCCTCCCAAAATTACATTGAAAACTGTGGGGTCTTTCAGGAAGTGATTAAGTCATATGATCTTCCACATCATTAATGGAATTAGTGCTCTTGGAAAAGAGGTTGAAGGGAACGGCCTTTCTCCCTTCCGCCAGGTGAGGACACAGCAAGTGGCACCATCTATGGAGCAGAAAGCGAGGCTTTATCAAATACTGAATCTGCTGGCACCTTAATCTTGGACCTCACAGCTACCAGAATTGTGAGAAATAAATTTGTTATTTAAAAATTACCTGGTCTAAGGCAGCAGGAATGGACTAAAACAGACATCCAAGTAGAGATGTCAAATAGACAGCATTTAAAGCCAAGAGACATGAGATCATCAAGGAAGTGAAGTCAGACAAAGAAGAGAAGAGATCCAAAGCCTGAGCTCCAGGACATTCCAACACTGAAAGGCTGCCGAGAAGAAGATGAATCAGAACAGACTGAGAAGAAGTGTTCATTGAGATAGGAAGAAAACCAGGAAAGCATGGGGTCTTAGAGGCCCAGTGAAGAGAATATTAAGGAGCATAAAGGGCTGTGTCAAATGATGCCAGTAAGCCAGGAAGGTGAGCACTGTGGGTGATCTTTGGATTTAACCAAATGGAGATCATTGGTGATTTTGACAAGAAGTTTGATGTTAGAAGAATTGGAAGACATGGGAGGGGAGGAATCAAAGACAGGTAGTACCTACGTCTCTCCCAAGGAGTTTTACTGAAAAGAAAATGGGAAATAGAAGCAAGGAAATGGAATGGTAGCAGTGGGAGAAAGTGGAGTTCAAGAAAAATATTTTTTTAGATGAGATAAGTAGCTTCATGTTTATATACTCATGGGGATGACACAGTAGAGAGAGAAAATTGATGATATAAGAGAGAGAAAGATAAATTGTTGGAAGAGTGTCCTTGAAAAGACAAAGAAAATGGATGTTCATCTTAGTTAATGTACATGGAGGCAGAGTATGTAGTACAGATGCTGGCAGGAGGTAGCTGCGGTGGTGAGGAACTGTGGAAAATGTCTGATTGCTTCAATTTTCTCAGAGAACTGGAAACAAGATCATCAGCCTAAAGTAAGGATGGGGAAGGAGGCATTGGGAGTTTGAAAGCCATTCAGGAGAGGGTGAGCGTATGGAGGTGAGGCCCATCTTGGCATTCCTCCTAGTGGGGGTGTGCTGTCTAGAGCTCTGTTGTGGAATTTGTTGTCTGGAGAAGCTTAACATTACACCCAATGCTCCAGCCACACCTTTGTTAAAGAGGATGAAAATGAGGCTTAGAAGGCATGGTTGTGGTCCATTAGACTTGGAGGGGACAATTTTTACAGAAGTCCTCTTTGCATGTTTTCAGGTCTGGTAGGAAATATGGCGAAGAAGAGCTTGGGGCTTGAATCAGGTCTAGGGCCTGTTGAATAAATGGCTGCTCCAATCTCAGAGGTGAGTGTGTGGTGGGGCAATAAAGGAGCAGCCCTAAAGAGAAGAAAAGTATCAGACTTGTCCTGAGGTGGAAGAGGGCACAAGCCGGGAACTTTCAGGCAGATGGTTTAAGGCAGGCCAGGAAGGCCGCCCAGGCTCAAATCCCCTTTCCCACAGCATCTGGGGTCTTCCTGCTACATGACATCTGGGAATTCAAAAAGGCTGTGGCTATGCAGGGGCCAGGGCATATATATTCAGAGCCATAGTCTCCCTGATGGAGGGAACAAGAGAAATGGCAGGGGACAGTAGTAATGTCTGTGAGTTACAAGTCTGCCCCAAAGCTAGACTCATGAGCCTTCTGATCAGATTGCCCCAGGAGGGAATTAGTCCCCCCAACCTCCTCCCTCCTGGCTCCATCTTACAACTTGTTTTTCAGGGAGCAGAGGGTATAATCAGCCACAGGCAGATGCTCTGACAAGTGGCCTAGCCTTCTGCAAGTTGGCCAGGCCTGTGGGAGTTTGTCTAATCCTTCCTGGCACCAAGAGGAAATGGGAGAGACTGAAGACTGTGGATTAAGCACTTCCAGCTGCTGACACAGTGCTGACAGTGGCAGATAAGGAGGGCTGAGTGGCATGTGCCGAATGCAAGCTCCAGTATTACTCGACTCGACTGCATTCAGATGGCTGGTGTTCAGGGCACTTGAAGTTATTTATTCTGATCCATCAGCCCTGTTTGGGAAGCCTGATCCATGTTTGCAGATATGTGTGAGGAGCCGAGAGAGAAGTAGAGCAAATGTGTAATGGCTCACACTTGCCCAGCCCACACATTGCCACACCTGGTCCAGGCACACAGCCCCTGAAGGCACTCCCTCCTCTTCTGTGCATCTGCTATAAAGAGTGAAAGGGCCTCACTTATTAGTGATTCAGGCGACTCTCTGACTATCCACAGGGTAGGCTTATGTGCCATCAATTCCTGAACCACCCAAGTAAGGGAAACACAAGAATTCTTTTTGAGCATCGAAAATGGCCAGTATAGCAAAGAACCGCAGCAATTTGATGTAGTAGGGAGAGTACCCATTACAGAGGGAGCCAGGTAACTGGCTGTTTGACCTTGAGCAGGTCATGTGACCTCTCTGAGCTTGGTGTTCTTATTTAGAAGATAAGAGAATTAGATCAGATTAAATCAGTGTCTTTTCTGTTCTTTTCTTCCTGTCTTTAAAGTATGGAGCCCTTCTTATCAAGAAGAAAACTTCACCAGTCTTACACTTTTGCTTGGTTTTTGTTCCTAGCTTTTAAGGGCAAAATTTGTCACATAATAATCTATGGATAAAACTTTTCTTGTAAAGATCCAGATGGATTTTTTAGGTTTTGTGGGCCATTTGATCATGTGAAAAAGAAGCAAGAGAGAATAGGTAAACAAAGGGGCATGACTATGCTGTGTTTCTATAAAACCTCATTCATAAAGCCAGGTGGCTGTAGTCTGCCAGCCACTGGAATGGTTCTGTCAGCAATCTCCTCCACTCCAGAAGCTTGTGTGAGTGACAAGTCCAAGATTAGACAAGGGCAGGAAGAACTGAGATGAGGGAACTAGATCACTTCATTTTCCTAACCCTGACCCCAACAGCATTTCTCTCACATCCCAGACTAACAGCAGAGGTTCACAATCACATATGATCTGTGATGAACAGTTTTTATCTGGAGATAAATTACTCCACATTCAAGAAGGGGAAAGAGGGGAGAGACCAGTAACCCCAAATATTGTTAACCCACCTGATAAGCCAATTGGCAACCACTCACTATGTCCCATAGGGCCAATGGCACGTCCAGATATGGATCTGGATTCTACAGGGTCCTGTTACCTTCTTCTATTGAGACCCCAATAGTAGCCACAGAACAGTTGCATAGCATCTCTTTCATTAATAGTTTCAAAAAGTCCTGTGTTTTGATTTAATGTCTACTTCCTTACAATTCATGGGGAGAAGATGGGGATATCTGTTTTGTTTAACACTATCCCCAGTATTTCCTACCCTGTAGTGAGTTGACACTTCATATTTGTTAAGACCCATCATTTGCTGCTTTTGATAAAAGGAAAGGCTGATATTTCCCGTGGACTGGACTCAAAGCACACTCTCTACCCTGCAACCTGGACTGAGCTTCTCACTGACCCCCTGCAGGACTGCTCCCAGGGCTATGAGAGAGACGCCGGGCAGCCACTGCATGCGCAAGGGGGAAAAGAGGTGAGGGGTGGCGTGGGATGAGAAGTCAGCAGAGTAGGAGGTCCTGGTTTCCAAAGTGTGAAAGGAAGTCCACAGAACATGAAGCCAACCTGGGCTTGTCCTGAGTCTTTCCCACCATGGGGTTTTTATTCGCCCTTGAAGAGAATCACCTATTCATTGGCATTTTTCAAACAATGGTATCCCTACTCCTATCCCCACACCCCCACCAACACACCCAGTTACTTGGTCCATGCTTGGCCTGTAGACAACAAAAAGCCTATTTTTTGAGAATATCCAGTGGAAGCCAAGAGAGTCAGTCTCTCCCACATATACATTGGGTAACCATGGTCAGAGAAGTAAAAGAGATTTGTCTATATACAAAGAAGGATCAAATGGATGTGAGGAACCAAATGATCAGAGAGGAGAGATGGAGAGAGCATCTTGATGTATTCTGGTCCCTGATTATAGTCCTTTCCTAAAGTGTAGATGCAAACCTGCCCTCAGGTGCTTCAAGAAGTCCACCTTTTTTGACTAGGTAACTTACCTGCTGAGAAACAAAGTCTAGGTAAAAATAATGATTGCGCATAGATTGTCATGCTTAATCCTTACAACAATCCAGTGGGAGAGATATTCTTAACCCCATTTTACCAAGACTTTTTGGTTATGTAGGAATTAGTCCTGGATTGAGTGTAGGGAAGGCATGTGTTCTAGTCTTAATTCTACAATGACTTCATGAAGCAAATTAACTTCTTTTGCATCACTTTCTCAAAAAGCAACTTAATATTGGTAGAAAGTTTTGAGCAAGAATCTTGCTTGTAATTTATGAAACCAGTGAGCATGACCAAGAAGATTTTGAATGGGCAGGAACTGTCAACAGCCTGGCGTCAATGTCCTCATTCCTAAGTGCATGAATTGGATTTTATAGTCTCTAAGACGTCCGGTAGCCCAAAAATTCAACAGATTATTTTCTGTCCTGAGTTACCAAGAGGTTTATTCTCATTCATGAAAGACCCGAAAATGGCTAATAAACTTGGTAGGACATTTGGGCAACACAGTTATAGGACCACATGAATATGCAGTAATTCTTTTTGGTCTCTGAAAACCTTTGAAATTTTTCGCTTCTATTATGACTACATGGATCATTACTTGGCAAAGAAATTCCCACTAATATTGATCTATGAACATAAAGAATTATGTGCCAGGATCAAAAGATATGAAAATAAAGTCTATTGTCTTATTGACAGTAAAAGTAGAGGCTGAATATTTATGATAATGAATCAACAAAAGCTACCATTGAAATTGAATGAGCTGAGAAAAACACAAACTTAATTGATTTACCCTGAGTCAGTGGTTTTCAAACGAATGTCCCCCAGTTATGAGCCTCCAAGATTTTCTTGAAATTGGTTAATGTTGAAAATTGATCACTGCATTCTCAGTTGGTTGTCAGCTCCCTGAGAGCTGTGAGCTTAATTGCCATCTTCACCATGGTATCTTGGCTCCGAAATTCTAGAAAACTGAGATCCTGTAACCTCATAGCACATTACTGGGGTAACACATACACAGAACCTATTAGCATTGGATCTCATTGAGTTTCCAAATCGAAAATCCCACTAAAATAGACTCTGAGCATGATGATCAACTAATTATGTTGACATGTACTTTCCAAAACTGTCACAGAATTTGAGGTCAAGAGAAATACAGGAACAACCTATTTTTTTAAAAAAACATCCAAGATGAAGAAAAATCAGATCTATTCATAGAATAGTTCTATGAGAAATGATTTTTCGAGAAATAATTTTTAAATGAATAAGTTAGCTGTACATATTTGTATAGGTAGCAAAGTTTTCAAGTATATATACATACTGTGTTAGTCAGCTTTCTGTCACTGTGACAAAATACCAGAGATAAACACACTATAGCACATGATGTACATACACAAACCTATAAGACTCAATCACTATCCGGAGAATGAAAGGGAGGGAAGGGGAAGAGAATAGGGTGGGATTGGAGGGAGGGCTAAATGTGCAATGTGTGCATGTATGATGTTGATACC
>PVJS01019567.1:0-33587 GCA_004027185.1 Glis glis | reverse complement strand
GGTGGCGCACTCTTGTAATCCCAGTACTTTGGGAGGCGGAGACCGGAGGATCCGGGTTCGCGGCCAGCCTCAGCTCTCTGTCTCTCTCTCTCCCTGTCTCTCTCTCTCTACTTAGTGAGGCCCTCCGCAACTTCATGAGACCCGGTTTCAAAATAAAGTATAAAAAATAGGGCCGGGGGCGTAGCGTGGAGGTAGAACGCCCCTGCGTTCAATCCCCGGTACCACAAAAAACAAACAAACAAACAAACAAAAAACTAAAAGACAGGATAATTCTAAGACTCCGCAATGAATCCTGGCTTAGGAAGTGCCACAGGTCATGGTCCCAACACCCATGCCTAAGAGCATTGTGCATCAGGCAGGGCCTGTGGTGGGACAGAAGCCCAATTAGGCTTGAGCAACTTGCATGGAGAAACAGATCAGCCACTAGTTGTATCCTAAGAGAATGTAGGTATTTGGGTCACGTCCTCCATTTGGGTCATGTCCTCCAGCCAGACACTTCTTCTACACATGCCCCCCAGCAGCCCAGAAGGGTCAAAACTGATGCTGCCCACCATCCTGGGGTGGGGCCAAATGGGATGATGCCCTCTGTAGAGAGTATAACCATTAGGCAGGATTGTACCTTTAGCTCTCTACCTGTGTTAACTCAGGGGCCCCTTTGAATTGAGGGTGCAATTTGGGAAATAAAGTAGGCTTTAAATAATCTCACAACCCCTCTTGGTCAAGGAAAGCTACCAGGCTGGCTGGAGGATATTAGAGAGAGCTAAATGCTGCCTCATTAAGTATGGACAGTGCCAGCATAGTGTGGGGAGAAGATAAAAAAGACTGAGAGCTATTTGCTTTAATAAATGGAAAATATACACATTTCAAATTGCAGGGTTGGGGACACCAGCATCTGCTTAAAGAAAGGAGTGGGTTTCTATAAGACTCCCTGCCCACCATGTAAAATAGGTTCCCAAGGTGCGGACTCAGCTCGTCATGGAAGTGCCCTAAGTGTTTGCCTATTGCCACTCAATCGCCCCACTCTGAGTTAAGACCTGCCTTTTTCTCTCCTCCACTCTGCCAATTAGCCCTGTGTGGCTCACTCAGGTCAGCCTTCCTCACTCTGGGCCGGCTTGATCTTGTGTAGCACGAGGGTTCCCATCAGATGTGGGATGAGCGTCTTTCCTGAAGGCTGGCAACCAGCCTGAGAATGAACAGTGTCTTCCTTGAGTCTGGAGTGAATATGAAAACAATGGCCAAGGACGAGTCAGAGATCATCTGAGACAGGAAGCGGCTCCAGCCACTCTATGGTGTCTACTGCTATGCAAAGACCATCTTTGCACTCCTGCTTGTCAATTATCACCCTCCAGAGCACCTGGGCTTCTCTGTCATGGAGGCCGACAGCCCTCAGCTCAGATACGGGACCCAAAAGTATCCTACTATTAGTAGGCTGCACAGTCAGGTAACAGCTGATGGTTTGCCTGGAAATTCTGACAACCTGCCTACCCAGTGTGCTTTCCATAAAATTCCTCTTTCCACAATTATCTGAAGCTAACAAGCATAGATGAATGTCCAATAAAACCAATTTTGGGCTGAGCTGAGTTTCAGGCTCCAGTATAGAAGTACCCTAGGATATATTTAAAGGTAGTTACACTTTTCTCCTTGTGTGTATCTAGTTGTGCAGGGTATAAAAATTCACACAGGCAAGGGTTTCTGTAGATGTAGTGTGTAGATCTGTTTTAGTCAGCTTTTATTTTTTCTTGTCACTATGACCAAAATACCTGACAAGCACAACTTAGAGGAAGAAAGGTTTATTAGACTCATGGTTTTAGAGGTTTCAGTCCATGGTTGGCCTGCTCCAAGGTAGAAGCAGCTCAATGTTGAAGTCTCAGGGCATAGCAGAGGAAAAACTGTCCTGGCCCCTTTGTGGCCAGGAAGCAGAGAGAGACAGGAAGTAGTCAGGGATAGATACAGTCTCTAGCCATGACCACAGGGATCCACCCTCTCCAACTATGTCCTGCCTCTGAACCTGACTATATTGTCCACACATGAGGTTTTGGGAGCATTTTAAACCCAAATCCTAACTATGTCCTAGAAGCCAAAGAGATTCTTTGCCAAACCATTTGAGGGGTCTCTGCTTCTCAGGGCTTAAGAAAACAAATGTAAATCACCCTGCTTAAAACCCCAGTAGAAGATGATCTAGGGCTTCTTGTTCAAGACCTACAGAATCCTGTAGGAGACAACACAGGCAGTAACAACAACTACATCCCAGCACAGTAAGATCTTGTCACAACTCTTATCTATGTAGTTCTTACTCTAAGTGGGACTCTATTTTAAGTGCTACCTGCTTATTAACTCATTTCATCCTCACAACAACTCTTATCATTTGATAAGCTATTACACACACAGGAAGATTATTTGCTGCTGAACAGAACCTCATTTTCCATTTCTCAATGAAAGGTGCCATTTAGATGTCCCGTTTAAATCAGTTTTTCAACATCATGCCCTGCTGCATGAGCTCTGAAAGTAAAACATCTTCCCCTAAAGGAATTTGGCTTCCCATAGGGAAACGAAGCATCTATATCTCACACAAAGAGATGAGAGAACATTGAAAAGATACCAACTATATCTTTTCACCCTTCTATGCCCAAGGCAAACATCACTAATCAATCATAAGGCTTCTTTCCTGATGAACCCAGATTGAGCCTCAGGGCCCTTCAAAGCACCATGCTCCAGGAAGTCACTATCAATGATTTCCATTTATTTTCATCCAGCTCGCTTATTTTTTTGCCATTTCCGGGATTGCTTTTACAGGACAAAATCATGTCTGTGTCATTTCTCAGTAGGTATGTTAGAAAGTTACTGTAACAAATGCCTGAGATAATCAATGCGCAAAGAGAAAAGGCTTATTTCACAGTTTTAGAGATTTCAGTCCGTGGCTGGTTGGCTCCGCTGCTTTTTGGCTGGTAGCGAGGTAGCTCATTATGGAAAGAAGCACGTGATGGAGCAAAGCCACTCACTTCATGTCTGGGATGTGAAAAAGAGAGTAAGGGGAGGGACTGGGGTCCCATCATCCCCTTCAAGGGCATGCTCCCAGTGACCTAAAACCTCCTGCCTCTTAAAGGTTCCACTACCTCCCAGTTCACCAAGCTGGGTACCAACCAAGCCTTCGGGAGACCCTCTGGATCCAAATTATGGAAGTAAGCCTACAGGCCACCTTGTGGAAAAATGCAGGTGAGAGTCATTCTTTCAAAAACACAAGGGAGAAGTCTGATGTTCAGAAAGATCAAGTGACTTTTCTAAAGTTGCAGAATCCTGCTGGCTTAGCTCGGGTTTCTTTCTGCCACTTGCTAGTAGAGGTGAAACACCTTAGTTGACAGCCCATCAGATTGTCACTGTGGGAGTAGAGATTGCTCCCAGAGACAAAGCCATGGACTTTTACAAAGTACAAATAAATATTGAACCACAAAAAGAGAAAAACTTACCCTTCAACCTGAATCCTATTTCTGCATAAACTGGCCCCAAGCTATAATTCAGCCCTGTACGTGAATGGCGCCCCCCACACACACACACCCCTGTGCCGGATCGTTTAGTCATGGGGCGGATGGCTGAGTTTGACATACTTCTAACACCTGTTACGGACCAGGTGGCCATCCCTTCACCTAATTTGCTCCTTACATGAATCTTATGTGGCAGGTTTAGTCTTCCGCACATTCTAAGTGGGAGAACTGAGACTTACGTAGAAAGATTAAGTAATTCATAGGCGTTGGCACAGCTAATAGGTTCTGAAACCACATCGAGATTCTCCTCAGGTTCTTTCCAAATACATTCCAAAATCTGCTTATGTATTAATTAATTCACTCATCATTTCCTGAGTACCACATATCTTTTAGACTTGCCTTCTTTTGTTGTATTTTTGCTCAAACAGTCCACCCCATTGGAAAGAGCTCCATGTCATCACCACGACACCTGACTTTCTAGACCCATTTCCCAGGGCACTGTCCTCAAACAGGAAATGACTTTCTATTGTTATAATTGCACTTTGAGCTTCTTTGCGCCCCAATTTCATTCATCCAGGAGAATCTCTGCTTACTGTTACATTGCCCACTGGCCCCGACATTCCCTAGATACCAGTGTGGTGTCCCCTATGTATTTAATGTAGAAACTCACATGCTGCAGAGGTTAGATAACAGTGATTAAATTGAGCTTCTTAGCCAGCCTCAGCAACTTAGTGAGGCCCTCAGCAACTTATATTTCCAAATAAAAAAAAATAAAATAGGGCTGGGGTTATAGCCTGGAGGTAGAAAGCCCCTGGGTTCCATCCCCATACACACATGAAAAAAAAATTGAGCTTCTTAGTTTGAACCATTTGAAATTAGAAATAACCAACGTTTTTCTTTTTATTTTTTGGTACTGAGATTAGACCAAGGGGCATTCTACCTCCAAGCTAGACCCCTTTTTTATTTTTGTTTTGAAACAGGATCTCACTAACTTTCTGAGGGCCTTGCTAAGTTGCTGAGACTGGCCTTGAACCTGAAATCCTCCTGTCTCAGCCCTCCAAGTACTGGGATTACAGGCATGTGCCACCACACCCAGCTATAACCAAACATTTTAAACCTAAAAAGCCTCACTTTTTCTGAGCATGGTGGCACACATCTGTAATCCCAGCTACTCGGGAGGCTGAGGCAGAAGGATAACATGTTCAAGGCTATCTTGGGAAACTTAGTGAGATCCTGTCTCAAAATTTATTTTAAAGGGCAGGGTTTGTAGTTCAGTATAGAATGCTTGATTAGCATGCGCAAGGCCCTGGGTTAAGTCCTCAGCACCACAGAAAAGAAAAAAAAAGCAAAACCCTGCATTTTCACATGACTCAACCTAAGTCAGTTTTACTTGCCTATATGGTTTTATGACTTATCAGGAAGTGACTGTAAACCTTACCCATTGAGATCTGCTAGTTCAGTATGTTCAGGGTATTCTAATGATAGCATCCTATTATCAGGGATGCATAGATTCTATGTCTAGTTTTTTTTTTATCTTTAACATAATGTTAAAACCATACAGTAAAGTAAAGAGAAGAGCAGGATGAAGACTCCTCTCAATCCCCACTTGGGTCAATAGCTATCAGACTCAAGACCTTTCTTGTTTTACTTCTGCCCCACTCACTTCCTCCCTTCCTCTTCTCAATTATTGTGAAGCATCTCCAAGATACCAAGTCATCAGAAAATACTTCAGAATATATTTCTCAAAAGTAAAGTGTCTGTTTTAAAAAAATGTAACTGACGGGCGTGCACCACGCTTATAATCCCAGTACTTGGGAGGCAGAGACCGGAGGATCCGAGTTCGCGGCCAGCCTCAGCTACTTAGTGAGGCCTCTGCAACTTCGTGAGACCCGGTTTCAAAATAAAGTATATAAAAAAATAGGGCCAGGGGTGTAGCGTGGAGGTAGAATGCCCCTGGGTTCAATCCCCGGTACCACACACACACACACACACACAAATGTAACCAAAATATTCAAAAATAAAGTAACAACTATTTCTTAGTATCAACAGAGATTCAGTATACACAGCACACACACACACACACACACACACACACACACACACGCACACACACACAAACTACAGTCAAACAGATTACAATTTGTAACCTGAAATGAACAAGGGCCACACACAGAGTTCAGTGGACATGTCTGGAAAGATTCTTTTAATCTTTATGTTTTTCCTCTTGGACTGTGCTCTCATCGAATGCGTTCTCTGAACGTTCTCATTGACTTAGGAAGAAACTAAGGCCCTAGAAGGTTAAGTGATTGTGCCCAACATCCCAACGTGAGTCAGCGACGCTGGCAGGGCTGGGGCCCACATGTTTGGCAGTGTGCGCTCAGCCTCCTACCCCTCCCCGAGGCCAGCCAGGCCCATGCAGGAGGGTCTGGCCTGGGCTCCCTGGACCCTTCCTGGGGTCAGCGGGAATGCCCTCTATAGATCACCACTTCCTGTTTATCTTTCCACCGGGCAGCAAACACCATAGTGAAAAAGGTTCAAAGGGTTTCCTGACACACAAAGCCCCTAAAAGGCAATATTTTGATGATTTAAGTATAAATGATCAGAAACATGTGGATTTCATTTCCTTTAGAATACACATGGGTATGAAAACGAAGGGGAAACATGCTTGGCAAAATACAACCTGGGTTTCCTCAAACCCCTGAAGTGGTTTAAGATGTTCCGTGAATGTGAACGGAAGGGAAGCGGCCCCTTCTCCGCTGTCTGCCACAAGCTCAAGCTCACCCGCGTATTAAATCTGTGCAGAATGTGCTACCGCTGTGGCCTTGACCTTGTTAAGGGGGGGGGGGAGAGGAGAAGCACAAAAAAGAGGAGGCAGGGTCTGGACGAAGAAGTTAGACAGCTTTTCTTAGCTGGCTTATCTTTCCCTAGAAGGGGGTTTGTGGCATGTCCTCTTAGAAACAGCCCCCAGCAAGTCCCTACAAGGTCCCAACTGTCTTCAGTGGTCCAGTGATACTTTGGCCTCCCCTCTCCTTTCCCCTGAGAAAAACCATTTGAAGTTGCACAGAGACATGCAGACACCACACTTGAGAGATTACTTTCCCTTCTTTATTAGTGTTACGATGGGATTCATTCTATGATGGAGGTGGACAGCCTTCAGAGCTCCAGGAAATCCAGGGGTACTAGACATCAAAGTTACTGGCATAGCAAGAGAGCGGGGAAGTGAACTGGAAGAAGAAAGAGAGAAGGAAAGGAAAGACAAAAATAAGAAAGGCCAATAAGAGATAAGAGAGGGACAGGAAGGGTAGAGAGGAAGAAAGGAGTCAGGGAGGGAGGGAGGGAGGAGGAGAGAAAGAAGTGAGGGAGAGATGGATGGAGAAAGGGAAAAGAGGGAAGAGGGAAGGGAGAGAAAAAGAGGGAGGGAGGGAGGGAGGGAGGGAGGGAGGGAGGAAAAGCAGGTGATGTCCAGTGGGGAGAGTAGACAAAGATGGAAAATGGCCTCTGGAGTCCTGTTAGGATTGCTGACTCCCTAATAGTGTCTTTGTCAGCAAGCATTTCTGGAAATGCTACTCTGCTTTGTGGCACTGGGGATTGAACACAGAGGCATTCTATCTCTAAATTATACCCCCAGCCCTTTTTATTATTATTATTATTATTATTATTATTATTATTTAATTTTGAAACAGGGTCTCTCTAAATTGCCGCTCACTGGCCTTGAACCTGTAATCTTCTTGTCTCAGACTCCCAAGTACTGGGATCACAGGCTTGTGCCACCATGCCCGGCTCTAGAAATGCCACTTTTATAGGGCATACTACGAAAAGCATGAGAGGAAATTTTTGGGAATACATCACAAAATTGGTTAAATTTTGGTTAAATCTCTGGTTAAAAAAAATGTCATAGAAGAACATTCTCTGGAATGCCACTTGTCCTGATTAATGTACTCCAGACCTTTCTGTGCCCTGGGGTTCCCACTATGATGAGAGCTGCAAGGGATCTTAATGCCACCACCCACAGGGTCCAGTGTTTACCCATGAGCCTCCAAGGCATACCCAGCCAGGTCGGCATAGGACTTAGGTGTCAGGCACTGCTGCGGGGGATCATGGTGACAGGGCAGAGGACTAGATAGGCAGGGCTTCAATGCCTGAAGGGTAGACACAGGGCAGAAACATTTTTCTTGGTGAAGGAGTATGGGCAGAGGAGCACATAATATTTTCAGTAACATGCTGACATTGGTCAAGGGGCAAATCACTTAGTTTGAGGTTTCCTTACAACAGACTGGATTTGGGGACAAGTCGTTATTGGGCGACGTGTCTTCAGAAAGCATCGTGAGGGTAGAGAGATGGAGACAGAGATAAAAAAAAGGCCAGTCAGGTCTTACTAATGAAGGGGTTTCTGCTGTGATCAACTGGGCTCAGTAGCATTGGAGTCGAGGTCTTATCAAGACATGAGGAGCTGGGTGCATATCCATCAATTCCTGTCCCCATTGCTTAAGGGTGGCTCCTGGGGCTATCAGCTCCCCTGTATTTTGTCCTCCCTCCACAAGCATGCTTTGCAGGCCAGAGAACACCCTTGGGTAGTGTCTCACCCTGTTTTTCTATTGCTATAACTGAATATCACAGACCGAGTTATTTGTAAAGCACAGAAACTCTGCAGGGTATGGTGCTACATGACTATAATACCAGTATTTGGGAGGCTGAGACAAGAGGATCAAAGGTTTGAAGCCAGCCCCAACAATATAGGGAGATCCTGTTTCAAAATAAAATGTAAAATGGCTAGGGGTGGAACTTGGAAGTAGAATGCCCTTCGGTTCAATCCCTAGTACCAAATAATAATAGCGATAACAATAATAATAATAATATAGGCTCAAGGTCCTAGAGGCTGGGCACTCCAAGAACATGGTGCCAGCATCTGCTCAGCATCTGGTGAGGGCTTCCTGCTGCATCATAATATGGCAGACAGTATCACATGGTGAGACAGGGCAAGTGTCTGTCAGTTCAGGTCCCTCTTTCTCTTCTTATAGAGCCACCAGTCCCACCATGGAAAGAGCCCATGATGGGGGTTTCATCCTGATGACTTTAGCTAATCCAAATTACCTCCTAAAGGCTCCATTTCCAAATAACATCAACACATGTTGGGGGTTAAGTTTCCAACATAAAATTAAGGGGACACACTCAAACCATAGCTATGGACCCAAGTGGAAACTGTCTTTAGTTGGTCTCCCAACTGTTCCCAGTGGAATATTGGCAGTTTCTATACTAGTCCTACCTTTCAGAAAAATGCTAACACTTTGCCCAGATGAACAGACTTGAACCTAGTGAGAGGCAGTTGGAGTGGCAGGTGTCAGAGGCCAGGAGGCTAGAAGTTGTACCTCTCTGGGAAAGAGATTATTGAGGAGCTCTGCATCAGGAACAGCCCTGCATGAACCAAGAATTTAGGGGCCCAGTCCAAATTGAGTAACCCCTGTTCCCCAGCCTAGAGCCTCTTCTGCCCTAATCCAGACAAAGAGAACAAGGAAATCCCTTTGCTCTGAGCTTGGGGTGGCTTGGATCAAGTTCACAGCTAATTAGAAGTAAATGCAAAGCACAATTATGTATGAACCTCTGTGGCCAAATTCATGAAAGGAATAACTGGTGTATGTTTTCCTTTTATAGAATTTTAATGAACAAGTGGCACACCATCCATTATTTATTTGCTTTCAATTGCAGTGAATAGTTTCAATGACAAAATCAAATTTCTGTATTTACAGAAAGCCAGCACATGTGTTGATAACTACACAATTCAGTATTTACTGTGCAAAATGCTGACTTGTTTTTCTTTAATATAGAAATTTGTTAATTATTACTCTAACTATTCATTAAAATGTGAAAGTAGATACATAATGAATTGGTGGCCATTTCTTTCTCTGCTTCTAGAAGGAATTTACAGCTTCTTTGAATTATTATATTTGGGGAAACCTAGCCTTTATCAAGATGAGAGCCCTGGAGACAGTACAATCTACACACATGGCAGATGATCAATAAAATACCTTGACAAAATTTGTTGATTGAAAAATCTGAGACTTGGTTTTGGCATTAAGCCCCCTCAGTAGGGTTAAAGTCACACCATGAAGTTTACGCCAGAAGTATGGGTCCTCCATTGGTGTTAGATGACAAAATGAAGACTGGCCACCCAGTAATCACTTGATTACATTTTTAACTAAGTAACAGTCCTGAGTAAGATAAAAAGAGTATGTAGGGTTAAATTTAATAACTGCACAGCATCGTAAGTAAATCCTCCAAGCTGACTGAGCAACTGTGTTAGTCAGCTTTGTGTTACTATGACAAAATACCTGAAGCTTGGTACTTATGAAGGAAAGAATTACTTAGCTCACAGTTTTGTAGGCTGAAAGTTAAGGATCAGGTATTCCTATCATTTATTCTCTATTGAGAACCTAATGGTAGATGGTATCATGGCAGAAGCACACATGAGAGAAATCACATGATCACACAGGGAGATAGTGTATGTGAAGGAACCAGGCTCTATCTTTTACCAAGTCTCTCATAAGAACACGCTCACTGTCCAACAAGAACTGCCTTAATCCTTTCAGAGGATGATGCTCCCAATGAACACCCCTAAGCCTTACCTCCCAAAGGTCCCACAATCTCTTAACATTGCCACTTTGGAGACCATGCTCACACACATGAGCCTTTGGGGGACACATTCGAATACTCTCCAAACCATATCAGCAACTATAGTTCTCTTACTTGGGCTGAAATGTCTATAACATCATTCCATGCATTCATCTCTCCTGATGGAATCCACTACAAAAGCCTGGTGCACGGATTGATAAGGAGGCAAAGAGAAATCACACACAGACTTGTTCTCAAGAGACCCCAACTTTAAAGAGAAAACAGAGCCACAAAAGGGACTTGACAAGGGAAAGCATCCAGTTTGACAATGGAGTCTGAACCAGTCGCTGGAGGTGAACAAAAGAAGGAGAAGTCATAATGCCGTGAGGTTCTGTCCCATGAGTTGGAGCTCTTCTTCTCTGGTGCTATGTGGATTTACTAAGGGCATCCCAGTGCAAGGAGACCCAGGTAGTTGCCAAATTGATGTGTGCTAAAATGGTCACATCTGTATCATGAGTCCATTGGAAGTTCTAAACTCTTGTTTAAAAATACTTCCTCTTGAATTCAGTCAAAACTCAATGCAATTTTTTTTCCATGAAACCCCACTTTCCCCAAGTTCCTTACATTATCCATAAAATTATTATAAAGAAAGAGAGAAAGAGAAAGGAAGGGAGGGAAGGAGGGAGGGAGGGATTCAGGGAAGGAGGGAGGGAAGGAAGGAGGAAGGAATGAAGGAAGGGAAGGAGGAAGGAAGGAAGGAAGGAAGGAAGGAAGGGAGGAAGGAAGGGAGGGAGGAAGGAAGGAAGGAAGGAAAGAAGGAAAGGAAGGAAGGAAGGAAGGAAGGAAGGAAGGAAGGAAGGAAGGAAGGGAAGGAAGGGAAGGAAGGAAGGAAGGAAGGGAAGGAAGGGAAGGAAGGAAGGAAAGAAGGAAGGAAGGAAGGAAGGAAGGAAGGAAGGAAGGAAGGAAGGAAGGAAGGAAGGAAAAAGAGAAATCAAGCTACTTAGAGAATTAAACTGAACTTTCCCTGCCTTGGAAAGAAAATCGGGCTTTCTGAAATCCATGTCATGCTCCCTAACTCATGATATACTCTCATCTTCCCTACTTTCTAGGACAAATTCCTACACACTCAAAAAAAAAAAAAAAAGCAGAGGGCAGAGAAAATGCTGGAAAGGGCCCTTCATGTCTTTGGGCCCCCCGATTTCCCCAAATCTTGCTTCAGCTACATGCACAACAGTAGTCCTTGGGACCAGGATTGGTCCTGTCCATGGTGGTAGAACACTCTGGGATATGAGTCCGAAACCAACAATAGCCTATTAAATGGACCCATAAAATCCACCTTGGACCTGATCCTAAAAATTAACCTCTTGGTTTTTGGTTTGTTTTTGAGCAGCTGCTTTGAATAACTTCTCAAGTTTTGCTTCCTGGTAGCTGCCATTTCAAAGCACTCCAAAAACCAATTTTACACTTAATAAAGTTTAACTATTCAATATTTTTCATTTTAAAACTAAATAACATACATTTAAAAGAATATTTCTTTTTTAATGACACTCGTGCCACTATTTTAGAAAGCCAAATGACATCCACTCTGCATTCCTGTCTTCTTAACTGCCAAATACTCTATTAGTCAAGTTTGTTCATATTTACAAGAATTTTTAAATGTTTTACTGCTATCAGAAGATCTAACATCTGTTTCTCCAGGGATTCTCCATGTGTTCTGTAGTTTACAACAATTGAAACCACTGTTTTCAAACTACATTTGGATTAAACTCAATGTACTAAGACTGGATTTCACAGGGAACCCTGTGCATACATCTGGGTTTTCTCTAATGTAATTTTTCCAAATGGTTTGAAATTTGCTCTGGATTTAGGTGGGTGACATATAATAATAGTGGAGCCCATGTATAAAATAAGGTTGCTAAAGACACTCAAGAGATTCCTGGGTGTGTTTGTACATGGAGCAGTAGCATAGGAAAGGATGTTTCTTTGATTCTGTTGCTTTGCTAACAGCTCAACTCCCTATAATTGGGAAGGAGAGGCAGACTTGCCTGGCCCCTTTATCACCAACAAAACTGTCCAGTAGAACTCTCTGTGGTCCTGGAAATGCTCTAGACCTTCATGGTCTAATGTTATGTTGCCACCAGACTCCATGCAAATATTGGGTATGGAGATGTGGCCGTGAAAACTGAGGAACTGAGGTTTTAATTTTATTTAATTTTTAAAATTTAAATATGGATACCTTTAAACAACTAGTGACTACTCTATTGGACAGTGGAGGTCTAGATGACTCACTCAGAGGCTGGTCACTTTGTAATATGTCTGCACTGAACCTTCACTGATTTCTACAGAGCAATGATTTTTCCTGTCTATTCGCTCCTTTTGTGCTTACAGAATAAATCACACCACGTCCCCCAAACTATTTAGTGCTATGCCCAGAGTCAGTCATATACCAGGGCTGTGCAGAACAGAGAAAGAGGATCTTCCTAAATCTACTTTTCTCTCGTGTGTTGGGAAATGACATAATAGTATGCAAATCTACTGTGTTAGCAACATATAGGCACCCTGTAACTTGGACAATATGTACAGCCTGCCCAACCCCAACGGCACATAGTTATCTGGCTCATCAAGTGGTTTCTGAGACAGTCATCTCTCAGTATCCATGGGCAGTTGGTTCCAGGACTTTTCGTGGATACCAAAATCCATAGATGTTCAAATCTCTTATATAAAATGACATAGTATTTGTATATAAGCTACATGTGTCCTCTTGTATACTTTAAATCATTTCTAGATTGCCTATAATATCTAATATAATGTAAATGCTATGAAAGGAGTTGTTGTGCTATGTAGTTTAGGGAATAATAAAAAGAAAAAAGGTTTGTACATGGTTAGTACAGATGCAATTTCCCCCAAATATCTGGATCCACGTTTGGTTGGATCTATGAACACAGAAGGCCTACTATATCCAAGTATGAGCATGGCCTAAAGATTTCCTGCTTCGTGAGAAACACACCCCTCTCCCACATACCCCACAGCAACAAGCAGGGGTCTGCACAAATCAAAGAGGCTTGGTGAGAAATTGACTCTGCAGTTAACAGTCTTCTTAATGCAGAAGCCTGTTTTCTACCAGTCTCATTTCTGCGAGGATTTCCTGGAGAATTGCTATCCACTCTTTCCTACAGAATATCCCCTTATCACTTCAGGTATTGGGAAATCTGTTTCCAAGCCCCACTTCAGCCTGTTTTCTGGGACCTGGGTTCTGGGATGAAAAAGCTCGTGTCATCCAGCAGTCTAGCCCAGACATGGTCTCTGGACGAGGCAGAGGCCAAAGCCTACATACAAGCCAGACTACACAAGGCCTCCAGAGGCCCAGGCTTGGGATGACATACCACCCCTTTTCCCTTGTATTTTGGCCAAAGCAAGTCACATGCTGGAGTGGGGTACACTATTACTTTATGAAAGGAATTAAAAGTCACATGGAGGGCCAGGCGTGGTGGCACACGCTTGTAATCCCAGTACTTGGGAGGTGGAGACCAGAGGATCCAGGTTTGTGTCCAGCCTCAGCTACTTAGTGAGGCCCTCCGCAACTTTGTGAGACCCGGTTTCAAAATAAAATATAAAAAATAGGGCTGGGGGTGTAGCCCGGAGGTAGAACGCCCCTGGGTTCAATCCCCAGTACCGCAAAAAAAAAAAAAACAAGTCACATGGAGAGTGGATGGAGACAGGAGATGGGAAAAAGTAAAGAACTGGACTATTAATATAATCTAGCTCTCACAAATCCCAAGCTTTTGGCCCTTGTGACCAAAACACCCGACAAAAACAACTTAGAGGAGCAAAGGTTTATTTGACTCATGGTTTCAGAAGTTCAGTCCATGGCTGGCCAGATCTAAGGCAGAGAAATTGTGGTGGAGGGACATGGCGGAGGAAAGTTTCTCAGCTCATGGCAACTGGAAGCAGAGAGAGAGAGAGAACGAAAGCAACCAGAGACAGACATAGTCCCCAAGGCCACATCTCCAGTGATCTATCTCTCCCAGTCACATCTACCTGGCTACACTTACCACTTAGAAAATCTATCCAAATTATTAACCCATAAGTGGATTAATCCACTGATAAGGTTAGAGCCCTCATGATTCTGTTAGTTTACCTCTGAACATTGCTGCATTCCCAAACACATGAGCTTTTTGCGAGGATAGTTCAGATCCAAACTGTAACAAATATTAAAATGATAAACGTCAGGCTGTGAACAATGGCTATCTCTTGTCATTAAAAATGTGAGTGATTCTTGCTGCGTACGGTGGTACACACCCATAATCCCAGTACTTCAGAGGCTGAGACAGGGGGATTATAGGTTTGAGACCAGTCTTTGCAATTTAGCTAGACCCTGTTTAAAAAAAGAAAAGTGTAGCCGGGCATGGTGGCACACGCTTGTAATCCCAGTACTTTGGGAGGCGGAGACCGGAGGATCCGGGTTTGCAGCCAGCCTCAGCTCGCCGCTCTCTCTCTCTCTCTCTCTCTCTCTCTCTCTCTACCTAGTGAGGCCCTCCGCAAGTTCATGAGACCCAGTTTCAAAATAAAGTGTAAAAAAATAGGGCCGGGGGTGTAGCACGGAGGTAGAACGCCCCTGGGTTCAATCCCCGGTACTGCAAAAAAAAAAAAGGAAAAGTGTTGGGGGTCTAGTTCAGAGATATAATGCCCTTGGTTCAATCCCTAGTACAAAAAGAGAAAAAAAAAAAAGACAAAAAAATAATGTGGGTAATTCTTCTTTTTATTTGCTCTTTCTATATTTTCTCATTTTAGTTTATATTTTGAATTACAGAATCAGTCAATAAAAGGAACCGACTTATGAAAATAATTTGCAAAATGTAGAGAAGTAGGGAGAAAATAAAAAATTCACCAAAATTGCGTTTTTCACCAGGAATATTAATCGTGAGACCCATCTTCCTTGGAAGACTATCACATGTATTGCGGGATATTTAAATTGTTGGTCCTGAACCCGGATCCTCTAGTCTCTGCCTCCCAAGTACTGGGATTACAAGTGTGCGCCACCAGACCCAGTTTCAAAATAAAGGATAAAAAATAGGGCTGGGGGTGTAGCTCGGAGGTAGAATGCCCCTGGGTTCAATCCCCGGTACTGCAAAAAAAAAAAAAATTTGTTGGCTCTACAACATTTGATATCATTAACGGCTTCCAGTCATTCTGACAAGTAGCCCCACTATCAACACCCGCATTTCCAAATGGCTCCGGAGTCCTCTCTCAGTGAGAAACACTGAAAACAACACTTATGCTCGTGGTGTGGTTCCTTCAGCGGCCTTTTGGTACATGACATTCCTTCATTAATTCATTTTTATAATTTTATTGTTTTAGTTATCATTTTATTGTTGTCCATTGATGTGATATACCACATGGATAATCTTGAATATAGCTTTCTTTTTCCCGCTTAACTTGATGTAAGTCTGATCCTTAATATAACCTACATGCTCCAAAGTCCTTTGACCTAAAGTCATCTTTTCATTCATAACAACAAAAAAATTTTGAATAAGTGCCAAATTGGCTGTAAGAAGTCGAATACCTCCCCAAGAACTCGGTGGGTTTCCAGGGGATGAGAGAGAGGTGCCTGCTTTCTGCCCATGGGCATGTCTTTAATTACTCCCATCCATGGCTCTCCCACTTAGTTCCCGGTGCTTCTGTTTGTCTCTTTACTATAGTACTGCTGTCTTTCCCCACCATTTTTCGTGAGCATTTCTCATCTCTTCCTCTATTTCCCAAGGAGTTTGTAGGTAATAGAACTTTGCTGCTGAGTTGGTGGTAATGGAAGGTGACTATTGCACGAACCTGGAACAACCTCTAAGTGCACATTGGGCAGTGTGGCTGTTGAAGGTCATTGGCTGTTATGTGTTTAGTGTGCACTGGGGGTTTGCAGGGGTACTTAATCATAACTTGCCTGAAAGTTTTGAGTCCATTGTTGATCAGGCACATGTTCCACTAGGGTAACAAGATATCAGCTAAATTACTGGAGAACGTGGTTTGAACCTGTGGCCAAGGTATCAGCATTCTAGTATTTTCCCATGAAGCTTAGACCTTTTTTTTTTCTTTTGCGGTACCGAGGATTGAACCCAGGGGCGTTCTACCTCCGCGCTACACCCCCGGCCCTATTTTTTATACTTTATTTTGAAACCGGGTCTCACGAAGTTGCGGAGGGCCTCATTAAGTAGAGAGAGAGAGAAAGAAAGACAGGGAGAGAGAGAGCGAGCTGAGGCTGGCCGCGAACCTGGATCCTCCGGTCTCTGCCTCCCAAAGTACTGGGATTACAAGCGTGCGCCACCACGCCCGGCGGATAAGCTTAGACCTTGAGAATTCTATTTCCAGCCACATGGGTGGAGAATGATACGCTATTTCTCAGGAGAGGCCAGTTACAGAGACCACATAAGGGCAGTTCCTTTAACATGTTAATCCCACCTAATAAATGAATATGCATCAATGAAAGTCAGACTCTTTCAATCTCTTCAAGATGAACCTGTTTCCTTTCTTGAGTGGAGAAAGGAGAATGCAGGTCCCCTACAGGAATCTCTTATGGGTCCAGGTTTTTCTTTGACCTCAGCCCATTTTAATCTACCCTCTTCTTTCCTCCCACTTTTTCTCCAAGTTCCAGTGGACAAGATCCCCCCTTTCCCGTGATGACCACCAGGACAATAAAAATACCTATTGCTTTGAATGTAGTGTATTAAAAATAAAATAAAAATACCTATTTCTACCTAAGTGGCATACAACCTGATCTTGAGTTACTATTATACCTTAAAGGCATCCTTGTGAAAGATCCAAGAGGAGATTTTCCACAAATTAACCTCAGGAAGTGAGAGGGTACTACTAAAATTTTAATTTTGTATACAGAATATAAAATTATGATATAATTGTTTATATAGAATCTTAACCAAAAAGACCATTGTGTTTTTCCTTACTCTGGTGCAAAAAGAGGAAGTATTTTTTTAAAATAATACTTAAAATAAGAATAAAATTGTGAAATGACTCAAATAGGAAAATAAATTTCAAAAAACCAGAATGTCACAAAGACCCATGTGTACTACTGATACCATTCAATAGTTTAGTATTTGTATAAGAAATGAATTAGAATAATAGAGTAAAAACTACTCTGTCTCAACCTTAAAATAATAGAACAATAGCTTAAAAATTAATGAAGAATAAACACACACACACACATCTTAGGACTGCAAAACAAGAAAATGTGGATTTGTAGATCAGAACTTTTATGGGATTCCTAGAAGAAAGAATCCAGATGGGACTAGTGTGACAAGAGAAGATGATTTTGCAGCCAAAAAGTTTACACAGTTTGCAGGACAAATCCCCGAATGGCCTTGTCTGACCAAGATCTTACACCCTTTCTTTTTTTTTTGCGGTACCAGGGTTGAAACCCAGGGGCATTTTACCTCCGAGCTACACTCCCGGCCCTATTTTTTATTCTTTATTTTGAAACAGGTTCTCACTAAGTTGCGGAGGGCCTCATTAGTGAGCTGAGGCTGGCCGCGAACCCAGATCCTCCGATCTCAGACTCCCAAGTACTGGGATTACAAGCATGCGCCACCACGCCCAGCTCTACCCTTTCTTACCTACACTTCTCAAGAATAACTATAGGAGCCAAGTTCCGCAGTGCATGCCTGTAACCCCAGCCACTCCAGAGGTCAAGGTAGAAGTATCACCAGTTTAAGACTAGCCAGGTCAATTTGGCAAGACCCTATCTCAAAAAAAGGAGGTGGAGGGAAGCTGGGGATATATAGCTCTGGATAGAAACATGAAAATATAACTGTATAATGTGCTTAAAATGATGCAACATCCTGAGATAAAGAGGAGTTGACCAGAAAAAAAAAAAACAAGGCTTCTTCTAACCCTCACAAAACAGGATGCCT
This sequence comes from Glis glis, assembly GCA_004027185.1. Taxonomy (NCBI): domain Eukaryota; kingdom Metazoa; phylum Chordata; class Mammalia; order Rodentia; family Gliridae; genus Glis; species Glis glis. The sequence continues at coordinate 15,589 of PVJS01019567.1, read as the reverse complement.
GACAGGTTTTAGGGGAGTAAGCCCAGTAGCCCCTGGGTATAGAACCCAGGGCAGAGAGGACTGCAAAGTTCCCTCAACCACAGTGCAATGTTGAGCATGTGCAGACAAGATTCTCTCCACCCCAGGCAGCTTTCTTGAGTCTTGGGGCACTAGCTCACCTTGAATCCTAGGATTCTACTGTGCACTGATGCCTATCGGTGAGTAATCAAGTTGCCTGACTTAACTTGTGTGCAACGGACTCATGAAAGTCATAGAATAACCAGTGCATACTAAACATGGTAGAGTAGCCAGTGCACGGTGGCTCTGTTTCACACAGCCCACAATTATTCTCATGATAAAATAAATTCAGAGAGATTCCAAAGCCCAGGAGTGGGGCTAGGAGCAATAAATAAGGAATTTAATTAGAAGACTGCACTCAGAGAGCAGCTGGCAGGAAGTTCCTTCACTCCTGTCTCACCTTCTGCACATCTAGGAACTAAGTACCTGTGATGGTTTGGACGTAGAAAGTCCCCTGGTAGAGCTCATGTATTGGCAAGGAAAAAATGTTCAGAGGTGAAATCATGGAATCATGAGGGTTCTAATATCATCAGTGGATAAATCTGTTGATGGATTAATGATCTGAATGTATTTATTGGGTAGTAATTTAGGAAGGTAGGGTGTGGCTATAGGAGGTAGGTCACTGAGGTGTGGCTTTGGGGACTATATGTCCCTTGTCCTCTCTCCTTTCCCTCTCCATTTTGGGACTCCATGATGTGAGAGCAGCCCCCCCTCCCTGTACCCTGTTGCCGCCATATGCTTTGGAGATGGTCCCATGGACTGAAACCTCTGAGACTGTGAACCCCAATAAACCTTTCCTCCTCTAAGTTGTTCTTGTCAGGTACTTTGTCCACAGGGAAGGGAAAGGAAATTAAACCTTCATTGCTGCCTGGGGGTTTTGGCTCACTGCCCACTGCCCAGCATCTTGAGAGAGTATTGTACTCCAAATTTGAAGTATAGAATGAGTACTGAATGAGTATGTCTTTTGCACCATTGTAAAGTCAAAAATATCATAAGTCAGGGACCCTTTGTTGTAACATACCACATACACAGTTGGGTAACCACTGCACAACCAAGATGCGGAACATTGTTTTCAACGCCCCAAATTTCTTTCTGTCTCTTGAAGTCAATCTCCTCCTTCCCGTCCCCAACCCCTGACAACTACAAATCGGTTTCCTATACCTGTAGTTTTGTTTATATAAGTAAAATCTCACAGTCCATCGTCTTTGATGTCTGACTTCATTGACTTAGCATAATGCTTTTTAAATTTGCCCACAATGTTGCATTTATCTGTAATTCAACCCTTCCTACTACTGAGTAGTTGTCCACTGTGTGGAAACCATGCAATTTGTTCATTCTTTCACCAATTGATAGACGTTTTGGTTGCTTCAAGTTTGGGGGATATTATGAATAAGGTGCTATAAACATGTATCAACTTGGAGGACAGTGTGGACAGATGCCTCTATTTCTTTTGTAAAATACATAGAAGAAGAAGAGCAGGTATGGTTGGTGGGTATACATTTAATATTATAAAAAATGGTAAATGCTTTACAAAGCAGAGGTAACTTTTTTTTACCTACACTAACAGTGAATGATGATTACAGTTTTCCCAAATCCTTACCAAGCTATAGTGCTTTTAGAATTTTTAATTCTGGCCATTTTAATGATGATGTAGTAGTATCTCATTTGAGTGTTATTTTATTATTATTGGCTGTGCTGCAGGTGGATCTCAGGACCTCATGTATGGTAAACATGCACACTAACCATTGAGCTATACCCCCAGCCCCTTGTTCAAGTTTTTAATTGCATTTCCCTGGTAACTAATGAAGTTAGTGTCTTTTCATTTTCCTACTTGCTATTTACATATGTTCTTTGGTTCTTTATGTGGTCAGGATACAAATACATATTTTGTATATATTTTCTCCTGATGTGTGGCTTTCTTTTTCATATGTTTACCCATGTCTTTTGAAGAGAAAAATATTGTGATTTTGATTAAATCTTATTTATACACTTTTATATTTCATGTTTTTAGTATCATGATTAATAAATCTTTGCCTCATTTGAAGTCACAAAATTTTTCTCATATATATATATTTGCTTCTGGAAATTTTTTATTTCTAGCTTTTTCTGCGACCTATTTTAAGTGTGTGGTGTGAGGAAAGAGTTGAGGTTTTGTTTTTTTCCCCCATATGGATCTCCCCGTTGTTCTACTATCCTTTGTTGAAAAGACTATAATTTTTGAATATTATCATTTTCCCCATTGAATTACCATCTCACATTTTAACATACATGTGTGGCTCTACTTTGAGAGTTAAATTCTCTATTTTTTAGCTCTGTTTTTATATGCGTACACATTTAGAAATGTTGTCTTCTTAGTGAATTTATTCCTTTATCATCTTGGAATGTCATTCTTGGTTCCCGGTAGCTCTCCCTATTTTAAATTTACTTTTTCTGATATTAATATGTAGCCACTGTAACTTTCTTAAAATTAACGTGGATATGGAAAATCTTTTTTCCATTCTTTTATTTTTAACTCACCTATGCTTTTGTGTTTAATACACTTTTATAAAAATAATATATAGGTGGTTTTGTTTTTTATCTAATCTGACTTCTGCCTTTTAATCAAAGTGTTTAGGTCAATTACAGTTAATGCAGTTATGGATACAATAGGATTTAAATGTACCACTTTCCATCTGTGCTCTTTTTCTTTCATCTGTAATTTTTCCTTTTCACCTCATTCTATTTTTCAACTGAGTATTTTTATTCCATTTTATCTTAACTATTAGCATGTTGGTTATATATCCTCTTAAATTTTTAGTATTTGCCCTATGATTTGATTATACATATTTAATTTCTCACCTGAAATAATTTTATACTATGGTATATACAGTAGGGTGTAAGAAACTTGAAATAATATCCTCACAATTTCTCCTTCCTTTTTTTGAGCTATTATTACCATACATTTTCCTTTCTATATGAGTCCCACTATATACATAGTTTGTTTTAGATAGTCAACTGCATTTTAGAGTGTGTAAAATAAGGAAAAATTCCATTTGTGTACTTAATTTATTTTTACTGTTTCTAGAGACCTCCATTTCTTTATGTAGACCAACTTTCTGTATATTATATTTCTTCTGCCTGAAGAACTTCAGTAGTTTTGTTTGCAGTTCTTGCTGGTTAACTGTGAAGTGAATTCTCTTGCTTTTTTTTTTAATGGAAAGTCTTGCTTCATATTCATCTCTGAAAGACGTTTATCTGGATACCGAACTGTTATTAATCCTATTTTTTGATACTTTAAAGATGCCATTCCTTTGTGTCTTAGCTTCTGTATTTGCTGAAAAGAGTGCTGTTATAGCAGACTTCATCTCTTTGTTCCTCTATGTAAAGGGTCCTTTTTTCTTGCTTCCTTCAAGATTTTCATTGGTTTTCTGTAGTTTCACAGTGATGTATCTAGGTGGCCTTTTTGTTCTTGTGTTTTGAAATTTATACTTTGAGATTCTTGGATCTTTGATTTGGTGCTTATCGCTATTAAAAAAAAAAACTTTACCATTGTTTCATAATTTTTTCTGTGTCATCCTCTCTTCTTCATTTAGGTTTTCCTTTGCATTTATGTTTAAAAGTTTGATGTGGCCTCACAACTCTTGGATGATTTGTTCTGTTTATTTTTCACTCTATTATTTCTATTTGGGTTTAATGAGAGTAATTCTATTGAACTACTTTAAAGTTTACTGGTTCTTTTTTTCAGCTACGTTGCACCTACTGATGATGAGCCCATTAAAGGGATTCATCTCTGATGTCATGTGCTTTTTAAAATAAATCTACACATCCATTTGATTTTTCCTTCTAGATTTCTTCTGATTGCTGAGTTTCTTCCATTTGATCATACATATGTCTGTCTTTTCCACTAGATCTTTTATACATTAACCCTTCTTCTGTTTAGAAAAAATAAGCACAGTTTGCTGCTGCATTCATTTAATTTTACATAAGCACACTGTTTGAAACTGAAACAAATCTGACTGGTTTTGAATGTGAAAATAAAATATAAAAACTGTTCTTGGAGTTATTTCCAAACAGAACATGTCTCTAATCTTACTGTAGCAGATATGTATATGATGATCAATATTTAATAATTTTTGTGTGTGTGGAAATTTTCTGTAATCTCAGAATAAACGCTGTGGCCACAAGTAGCACTGGCACATATTCAAGGGGCAAAAGGGAGAAGTGTTAACCATAGTTTTTAAAAGTTGTTGTCTAGGCCGGGCGTGGTGGCGCACGCTTATAATCCCAGTACTTTGGGAGGTGGAGACCGGAGGATCCAGGTTCGTGGCCAGCCTCAGTTCTCTCTCTCTCTCTCTCCCTGTCTCTCTCTCTCTCTACTTAGTGAGGCCCTCTGCAACTTCGTGAGACCCAGTTTCAAAATAAAGTATAAAAAATAGGGCCCGAGGTGTAGCGCGGAGGTAGAACGCCCCTGGGTTCAATCCCCGGTACTGAAAAAAAAAAATTTGTTGTCTGATGTTTCCAATATCTGGGATATTTATGAGCCTCATTGTGAGTTGTGTTTTTGTTTTAGATTGTTGTTTCATTGGGGCTGTGTGCGCGTGCGCTGCTTTTATATGTATTTGGTAATTTTTGATTGAATGCTGACATTGTGTGTAGACCAATAGATACTAAGATAAATAGCTTTTTTATTCCCTGGATATTGGCATCTCTCTTCTTTTATTTGGCTATGAGTGTGGTTCGAGTCAATCCGATCAAATTTGGTTTTATTGTTGCCATGGTTACCCTCCATGCACTATAGGCTTCAACTTCTATTAGCAATAGGTTATAATTGTTTTGTGCTTGGGTGAAGGCTGAGGGGCCAGAGGCTATTTCCCAGAATTGCTGATCCACCCTCAGGTTTAAGCTATCTTGGTTCACCCACACCACAGAAGGGGTCTCTCCCTATGCCTTTCCTTCTTCTCCAGTGGCCGGTTGCTCTTGCTTGCTTCAGGTGCTTGCCAGGTAAGTGGTGAGTATCAACGGGGCTTCTTTTTGACCTTTTCTAGTGTTAGTCTTAGAAAGGACCTTCGAGTCTGGGCGTGAAAGATATTTAAAGAAGATATATTAGTGGCAAACAGGCAAATAAAATACACCCAACCTCACTCGTCATTAGATCAATGCAATTTAAAATCACAATGAAATACCACCAAATGTAGATACCCTGACATATATCAAAATGTATAATTACAATGCACCAATAAATGAACATAAAAAATAAATAAAAATAAATAAATACAATTTGAAAACCTGAAAATGCCAAGTTTTGACCAGTATGTGGAGTTACTGGAACCCTCATGCATTGCTTTTCACAATGCAGAATGGTAGAGGCATTTTTTAAGAAAACAATTCGGCAGTTTCTTTCAAGGCTAAACACATAATTACCATGTAACTGAATTTTTTTCTTCTATGTATTTACCTACAAGAAATAAAAATATATGTCCACACAAAGACTTGTTCATGCACATCCATAACAGCTTTATTTGTAATAGCTCCAAACTGGAAACAGCCCACACATCCATCTACTGATGAATAGATAAACAAATTGTCATATGAATATTACTTATCAATAAGAGTAGAATTAACTACCCCAAAATATGGATGATCTCAAAAACATTATGCTAAGTGAAAAAAGTTAGACTAAGCTGCTTATTATCTAACTCTGGTGAGATGAAATTCCAGAAGAAAAATAGTGAAAATGCTTGTCTCCAGAGGTGGTAGAAGAGGAAGAGGGTTTATTGCAAAGTAGCCTGTGGATTTTTTTTTTTTTTTTTGCGGTACCGGGGATTGAACCCAGGGGTGTTCTACCTCCGCGCTACACCCCCGGCCCTATTTTTTTATACTTTATTTTGAAACCGGGTCTCACGAAGTTGCGGAGGGCCTCACTAAGTAGAGAGAGAGAGAGAGAGAGAGAGAGAGAGAGAGAGAGAGCTGAGGCTGGCCACGAACCCGGATCCTCTGGTCTCCGCCTCCCAAAGTACTGGGATTACAAGTGTGCGCCACCACGCCCGGCTTCTGGATTTTTTTTTTTTATAGTGATGAACCCATGCTATCTTGCAATAGTTGTGGTAGTTACAAACCACACACATTTGTCAAAAATTATCAACATGTGCACTTGGAATTGGTGAATTTTGGTGTATGTAAATTATGCTTAGTATATATGATTACGAATAAAAGGATAGATAATTGTTCCATTTGGGTAAGGGGAACAGGCACAGGTGCAGGAGAAGGTCTACGGCCCTGGCTGCTTCTGACAACATACTCAGCTCCCATACATCTCTACCTGAGAATCAGAGTCTGTATTTCTCTTACCTAAATGAACTTGAAAATGAGAACCACAGAGGATGTGAATTCCCCAAGCTATGCAGTTCAATCATCTTGGACCTAAGATTTTTACATGAGAACACAAAATAATTTAAGGAGGAGAGAATTGATTATTTTCCATTCATCTCTCTTGTCTTCTAAATAGTTTTTCAAGTATCAACTGTATACATGACATTAGTTATTGGAGTCACAAACAAAACCCACACACCTGGCATTCTAAGTACTTTCTTTGGAGGAATGAAGTTCACGTAGTATTTATTTACCTTTTTTTTTTTCCAGGAGTGATCCCATGCTATTGTACAGGTATATATTTTAGTATAAGAGTATAAGAACAACAAAAATTCAGAAATGTGGTTATGAGAGCCACCCCTGCTCTCAAATCTACAGTGTGTATAGCGCACCCATAGGATCTGCAGGGAAGTTCTCTGGGCGAGTGTACCATCCTGGGAGCTGTCTTGAGAGCAAAGGGTGCAGGCAGATGCTGGGGTGAAGCCCAGTCCTGTTGACTGGCAGATGGGCATGGGCTACTGCAGTGGAATTTGGGATTCGAGAAGTTCATTCATTGTCTCTTCAGGAAGAAACACACCTTTTCTAGAACATCAAACTTTTTCAGAAAGATCACCACAAATTTGAAACAAACAAACAAAAAAAGATTTTAAAAAATGGGGACTCCTGGGATTCCTTTTTTCTTCTTTCTGATGAGAAATTATTCTGGGGGCTCTGACATCAAAACCACTCCCACCGCCCCAGCATGGCCATCGCTCACCCAATAAACTTCCACCTTATTTCCTTTTGGCCTTGAGGTTTTATTTCTTTCCTTTTGGACTTGAAGATCATGTGTCTCAAGCTCTCTTACTTTCTCTCTTTCCACCCCTTCTCTTTCATTAGATTTTTACTTTTATATTTTCCCTTCTGAGAGCTAAGGATTGGGGAGGAGAAAGCCATTGTCAATTAATAAACAATTTCACTGGGCGTTTCTCAATTATTGCATTGGCAGCCAGCCCCTTCTATGTAAATTGTATTTTTAAAAAGAAAGAAAAAAACAACAACAACAAAAAAATACTCCCAGTACAGAATCCTCCCTGGGATTGTAACTAACTGCCTTCTTTCCGCTAAAGGAGGCTCAACCTCTGGGAACCTCTCTGCTCAAAACTCTAAGGACAGCCAAGGTGGCTTCCTCCTGCAACATCATGATTTAAATGTGTGAAAGCACATTTAAATCGTGACTATCATTAGGTCTTCAACACTCTAGATTTGCTCCCTCATTCCACCGAAGTTTTAGAAATAAACCCGAGACCAGTCTCTAGGAGAAATTGATGCTTATTCTGTGTAAGAGGCCTGGTCCCCAGACATCCCCATAAATTTGTCTCCTGGAAGACCATAAACATAATTCTGAGCATGGAAGTTATTTAGATTTGAATTAATTGCTTTCTCAGTTGTTTTCAAATATGCAAATTGAAAGAGCCCAAGCAACGTGCCTATAAAAAAAGCAACCCATTCTTCTGGGGAAAGCTCCAGAATGTTCTTTGCAAAGGTGACCTGCCTCTTCTCAGTGAAAAGGCCAAGGTGTGTTTCTAAGAAATGAACCACGTCTGCGGGGGTATTTCCTCTTGGTCTGACATTTTCCCAGTGGAGTGGTCAAGTGTTGTGTGTCGTTCAGAGCCTCTTGGACTTCAACATGTGGCCACAAAATGAAATAGGATTATTAAGTCAACTGTGGAGAGTAAAGCCGTCTTTGCCAGCCCTTGGAGCCTGTGGGGAAATGATTTCCTAGAGAAGCCCAGCTAGGGATGCCATAGAATATCCGCTCATTGTCATTTAAGTCACCCTAAAGATGCAGGCTGCACAACCACCATTTTTCTCATCCATGGGGTTAGAAATGTCTTGGGTTAAAGCTGCTGGTGTAGACGCACAGCTTAGATGGAGACCCCACGGGATCTCCTGAGGAAATCATAGGGATTCATCTGGGGTCACAATTGTTTTAAACATTCCTAATCTAGGAATTTCCCTAGAACCTGAGCCTGGGAAAATGCCCAGTTTATGCTGATTCTTATGCAACAAGGTCCAGATGCCCCCGCTCTGCTGTGCCAGGTGGAATTCCCTATTTCCCTTAAGCTACCCCGTCAAAGCCCAGGCAGGGGTATGGAAGTTCTAGGGTCAGATATTGAACAGGGCTCCATTGTGTGAGTGTTCAGCCCCTGGTCATGTCTACTAATTTTTTTTTTTTTTTTTGCGGTACCGGGGATTGAACACAGGGGCGTTCTACCTCCACGCTACGCCCCCGGCCCTATTTTTTATACTTTATTTTGAAACCACGTCTCACAAAGTTGCGGAGGTCCTCACTAACTAGAAAGAGAGAGAGAGAGAGAGAGAGAGAGAGAGAGAGCTGAGGCTGGCTGCGAACCCGGATCCTCCGGTCTCCGCCTCCCAAAGTACTGGGATTACAAGCGTGCGCCACCATGCCCGGCTGGTCATGTCTACTCATAATCTATATGATTATGAGTTCAGCCAAGAGGATGGACTCACCCCTTTACCACGATATCTTTGGTGAGTAATCACAGGTTAACTGGGTAATAGGAAGAAGTGTGTGTGTGTGTGTGTGTGTGTGTGTGTGTGTGTGTGTGTATTTAAGTGTAAATACTGAGCCAGGAAATCCAGAAATCAGAGAAGGATGGGCCCTAGAGCTGCGCCTCCCACTGGGATAGTCTGGATTTTGCAGGAGCGGGGCTGAGACGGGGACTGCCTCGCTAACCGCTAACCACTTATTGCAGGAGTGTTCTCAGGGAAACCAGCAAGGGGTACCGATTAGGACAGTGAAGCAGCCAGACCAAGGTCTGGTTGGAACTTGTCCTGGGGAGTTCTGGGAGGGCACACAGGCCCCAGAGTCTCTGTGTGTTGAGATGAGGGGCTGAACTTTTGTTCCTTAATATCAGCCATGGACTGCGGACCCTTCACAGAAGGAAGTACACAACTGCCCAACTGCTGGGTGTCCGTCCCGGGTGAGGCAGCTTCTGAGGCCACTTCTCAGCGAGGGCGCGTCTGGGAACTGTTAGCAGAGCATGCTGAGCACTGGGCAGGGGGTGTACTCGCCTACTAAAGGGCATCTGGGCAAGGCATTAAGACAAGGATGATGTGGAATATCATCAGACTGCTGGGGCAAGTGTGTGTGTGTCTGCCTATGTGCACTCATCCCTGATAAAAACAAAACTACAAGCATGAGACAAAATTTACAAATCGAGAGATTTCTCACAACATCTAGGCCTCTAGGTTTTGCTGTTTCTGCTGCTGTCTTATGAATCCTGGCCAGGTGGCCTCGTCTTCACAGTGCCAGCGGCTGTACTTTGTCATGCAGGATGTTGGCTCTGCGGTTTATCAGGATTCAACTTCCTGGCTTCTGAAAGTGTCCCAGAGTGTGACCCTGGACTATGTGCATGGAGGCTCAAGATTGATCGATGAATGTGTGCTGACATTTCTTACAATAAAAGAAATGAAGAGGAATCCCAAACATTGGGGCCTGGGGTCAAAGGCAGAGGAGGGCCACCCTGCAACAGGAAGGAGCAGCCAGGGTGGCTGAGAAGTGTGACTTGGTCCCGGAATGGATGATCGAAGCCCACAATACAGGCTCACGTCCTTGTATTGTTCTCATCAGTCTGCCACTCTGACACGTGGTTCACAGGCAGGGCTAGGACCAGGTGGTTGGACCTCCAGTGTCAGCTCACATCTCTGCACTTTGTTCCTCCCTGTTCAGACGTCAGGGTCTCTTACCTGAATCAACACCCTTGTGTTATCGGCCTCCCCACTTCCTGTTTCTCCCTACCTCCAGCCTGTCCCCGGCTCTAGCTCAGGCTCCACAGAGATCTGCTTTCAACACGGCCTGGCTCCCACTCCAACCTTCCAAGACCCCTAAGTCCCCAGGCATGGTGTGAGCTGTCAAGACCCAAGGAAGATGACAGTGGATCATTCATAAGAGGCTGGTCCCAATGTCTCTCCCGGTCCCCAGGAGGGCACATCTGGGCAAATACAAAATAAAGCTACTGCAACTAAAATAGGGTAACACTAGTGCAGAAACGGAAGTCATGGGTTAATATTTGGTTTTAACTATATGTTGGAATCACCCTGGTGTGTAAGAAAAAACACAGATGACTAGGTTCACTTCCCAGAAATGCAGATCCTATTGGTTTAGACAAGGTGTGGCCTTGGCTTCCCAGTTCATAAATGCTTTTTAGATGATTATAATAGGAGCTAACAGTTGAGAACCACTGGTTTAACATAATGAAATCAACTGGGTAGCTTATTAAAGATTCATATTCTACAGCTGGGCCCGGTGGTGCACACCTGTAATTCCAGTACTTTGGGAGGCTGAGAAGGAGGAGTGCAGATTTGAGGCCAGCATTCAGTAACTTAGTACAACCCTGTTTCAAGATAAGAAATTTACAAAGGGGGCCGGTGATGTAGGTCAGTGGGTTGGATGCCCTTGGGTTCAATTCCAGTACCACACACACAAAAAGTGCATATCCCTGAATCCGAGGCCACTGAATTAGGCCCTCTGAGAGGGGACTACTGAATGCAAAGTACGTAACACATATCAAAGTTTTGGGACCAGTGGACAAACGAGCCTTGAGATAGTTCCATGTAAATGCAGGAAATCCGTGGATTATAAAGGTGGCATCTCAAAATCCTGGGGGAGAGATGTGACACGGCATTGGGGTGATCAACTGTCACTTGGAGATGAGGTTGGGTCTTGAAACCACTTCTCTCAAAACAGGGCCCACTAATTTATAACATGGAAAAGTAAGCCGGTTTAGGTTTTCTAAGTCAGAAACTAAAGGGGAATTTGGATAGATTTGACAAGCACCGTCCATCTTGCATTTCCTTATCGTCTTCATTTCAATACTTTTCACAAACATAAATGGAGCTAGATCATGAACTGTAAAAATACAAACAAGTAGCAAAATATGAAGGAGGATGTCACCACAAAAGTTACACATGAAAGGTAACTATAGGCTTGGAGGAAGGGTCCATGAGAAAGAAACCGTGAAGCCAGGCATGGTGGCGCACGCTTGTCATCCCAGTACTTGGGAGGCTGAGACAGGAGGATCCGGGTTCGCGGCCAGCCTCAGCTACTTAGCGAGGCCCTCTGCAACTTCGTGAGACCCGGTTTGAAAATAAAGTATAAAAAATAGGGCTGGGGGTGTAGCGCGGAGGTAGAACGCCCCTGGGTTCAATCCCCGGTACCGCAAAAAAAAAAAAAAAATTGAAAAAAAGAATTTGATAAACCAAAAGGAAGGAGACAAATATTCAGTTGAAAGTAAAACAGTGAACACCTATTGGAAAATAAAAAAAAATAAACAAAACGCACACAGTGTCCATACATGCCAGAGGGTGCCCTGCTCACGAATGCCCCAAAGTGCTAAGTAAAAATAACAACGACTCATCTTTTTTTCATCCATCATATTGGAAATGATTAAAAGTTTGACAAAACCCCAAAATAGCAGAGATGTGGGAAAATTGACATTCTCACACACTGTTGTTGGGAATGTAAATTTGAATTTCTTTCTGGAGGGCATTTTATCAACTAAAATTAATTTTTTAAGAAGCATGTCTTTGGCCCAGTAATCATACTCTTAGGAATTTATTCTAAGGAGATAATTGGCAAAGGACGCAAACATAGAGGCTTAGTGGTATATATTAGTGCTTTTAATCGTGAAATTCCAGGAAACACCTAAAATTCTGTAAATTGATGATTTGTTAAATACTTTGTAATATATACATATAAAAATCACATATGAAATACTGCATAATGTTCTAGGTTTCTATTTATCAGAAAAATGATCTTTGATATTTTCTCCTTTCGTGTATACTATTTCTTCTCCTTGGCTGTCTTTCCTCCCAACTTCTATCCTTGGTTCACTCCTGATCTCTCCCAAACAAGCTCAAATTGCCCTTTCTTCTGTCAAGTCTTTCTTACACGCTGGGCCACATATGTAGCCGCTGCTTCTTCAACCCTGGGCCATTCCCTTACTACTTCCATGATAGTATTTATTTACTCATCCAACAAATAACTTTTACTGAGCATCTATTATGAGCCAAGCCCATAGTACCTTCATACTTTCTAAAGTAGTTGACTATTCCATGGCCTCCTCTTCCACTGGAATCGCAAGACCCTGCAAAGGAGGAATGCACAAGATTTTTTCTGTTATCCCAAATTCCAATCAAGAGTCCAGTATATGAGCAATGCACATTTATTGAATGAATGGGAGGATGGAAGAATGAATGGATGGGTGGTTGGACGGATGGATGAATACGTAGAATGACAGATAGATGCATGGATGGATGGGCAGATGGATGGAATTTGTGAATGGCAGGCCAGGTAGATGGATGATAGAAAGTGGTTGGTTGATAAGAAGGACTAGATGCATATATTAGTGGATAGATAAGCAGGTAAGTGGGTGAGTGAGTGGAGAGTAGGCAGAGTCCCTCGGTCTACTTTCTTGCTGTCCTGTTTCAGGAAGAACCCTCAATAAGCCCTATTGCATGACCAGTATGGGGTCTACAAAGTGTTCAAAGTTGGAAAAGTTTTGCGACTATTTGAAATAATGGGTTCTTTATTTATACCCAAGTGAAACAAAACAAAACCCTATGACCTATCAGGGTACAGTCAAGAAAAGAGAAAGCAAAGAATTTGTTTCATGGACCTGGAAATGAGGAACCAACACAGGAAAGAGAAGCAACCGAGAGATTTGCAAGTGTTAGAAGTCATTTACCGTGCCCAAGCCAGAGGAAGAAAGGGCAGGCTCCCACTGGACCCAGGAGGTAGGGCCACTCAGTGGTAGTTGGCGCCACAGTGGGTCGACCAGCGGGAGGTGGTCACAAAAGAGGTACAGTGAGCTCCCAGTCCAAGGGATAACACCCTCACCTCCTCTTTTCCTCCTCCTCCTCTGACTCTACAACCTGTGCCTCCCCCTGGCAAAACCCAATAGGGAGCTAGGTGACCCTGGAGACTTGTTACCTGGGAAAGTGGGCCACAGGTAACAAAAGAGGAGGGGGTGTGGAATGGTTGTGAGAACAAATAGACTAACAACTTGCACACCCTACAAAATTGAAATCAATAAATATTTAAATGTATCCACAATGTCACATTCTTTGTCAGCAAAGCAATTGCAAATGAAATCTTACATATGTTATGAATAAATTATGTTGTGTGTGTATACTTTAATATTTCTGATGGGTGGGGAGAGGGGTACCTAGGGACAATGAAGCCTTAAAGAGACCCTCCCGGCTTGAGTTTCGAGACCAGTCTTCCTATTGTCTGGAGGGATGACATTGGGCAAATTACTCAGTTTCCTTCTTTTCAAAAGTTCTATATCAATTTGCCCAGGATCCCTTTTTTTTTGTTTTGTTTTTGTGGTACCAGGGATTGAACCCGGGGGCATTCTACCTCTGTGCTACACCCCCGGCCCTATTTTTTTATACTTTATTTTGAAACCGGGTCTCACGAAGTTGCGGAGGACCTCACTAGGTAGAGAGAGAGAGAGAGAGAGAGAGAGAGAGAGAGACAGGGAGAGAGAGCGAGCGAGAGAGCTGAGGCTGGCCGTGAACCCGGATCCTCCAGTCTCCACCTCCCAAAGTACTGGGATTACAAGCATGCGCCACCACGCCCGGCAGCCCAGGATCCCTTTGAAGTTAAAATGAGGTAATGTTTATATAAGTGCTCTGGAATGTACCCAAAATGATGGAAGCTGTCATTGTTCCTAAGGGGCACCCCATCTGCCAGAAGAGGTGATCACAGGTGGTCTCTCTGCAGAGCACTTTGTCATTACGTACCGCAAGAATCAAGTGTGCATCTTCTCAGAACTAAAATCCTCATGTCCATCAACTCGTCTTGAAGAGATAATGATGGGCGTGGGCAACGACTTCATGACAAGGACACTCATCCCGGGGTATTTATATTAGGGTACATTTTGTATTCTTAAATGTTGAACAAGAAGGAATAAGTCATATTAGGGTACATTAACACAATGGAGTATGAGGCACCTATGTTATTATGGATGTGAATATACACCCAATTGTTCTCAGTTGTAACCCCTAACATGAAATCGCAGGCAATTTTTCTTTTATTTCTTTTTTTTTTTTGAGGTACTGGGGATTGAACCCAGGGGTGTTCTACCTCCGCGCTACACCCCCGGCCCTATTTTTTATACTTTATTTTGAAACCGGGTCTCATGAAGTTGCGGAGGGCCTCATTAAGTAGAGAGAGAGAGACAGGGAGAGAGAGAGAGAGAGCTGAGGCTGGCCGCGAACCCGGATCCTCCGGTCTCCGCCTCCCAAGTACTGGGATTACAAGCGTGCGCCACCACGCCTGGCTTCTTTTATTTCTTTTTAAAAAATTTTAGCAGTGACAGCATCTCTGACCCAGTGCCACAGGTCAGTAAAAGAGAGCGAACAGGAGAGTAGTGGAGGGGGATTGGCAGAGGGTTATAGGGTTTTGTTTTGTTTTATTTTGGTATAAATAGGCAATCACTCACTACCAGTCTTACTAACATGTATGGGGCTGGGGGAGCGAGGTGGGGTATGGAAGGAAATATACAAAGTCCTGTGGACATATACATTTGCATCACTTTGAATCTCACCATGATGTATAATTACAATGCACCAATAAAAGTAGTTTTTTTTTAAAAAAAAAAACAACAGTAATGGCGCTGACAAGGACTGTAGGAACTAAGGACAAACAATGGTTAAGATCTTCTCACTACCACTACTAGGCTTGCTGATGAATTGGACATCATGGCTCTCCTGTGGTTGGGTCTCACTGTCTGACTGAAACAGTGGATCTTCTGAGACCAACCCCCAGGGTCTTTCTCCACGCCCTGCCACCTGCATGGCCTGTCACCTAGAATCGCAGGTACAACTGCGCTGGCTACAAATCACAGGAAATTCCCCTAACACACAAGTGCGCTAAGCCCTGACACTGAGACCACTCAAAGGGAGTTATAGAAGGCCATAGGTCGCCGGGCGTGGTGGCGCACGCTTGTAATCCCAGTACTTTGGGAGGTGGAGACCTGAGGATCCGGGTTCGCGGCCAGCCTCAGTTCTCTCTCTCTCTCTCTCTCTCTCTCTCTCTTTCTCTCTCTCTCCTTAGTGAGGCCCTCTGCAACTTCGTGAGAGCCGGTTTCAAAATAAAGTATAAAAAATA